>PVHX01002747.1:0-159467 GCA_004024805.1 Geosciurus inauris | reverse complement strand
CTGAGGTTTTCTCCCTTAGCTTGAATGATGAGGAATTAATGTCACATCATGGCTAAGGGATGTAACTATAGGAGCTATTAGTGAATGAAACCATGTCGAACACCAGAATTGCTGTTTTGTGCATTAGCAACATTATAAAAAGGTCTTGCATTTATATATTTTAAACATACAGGATCACTCGTAGGATCTTCATTTTATATCACAACTAAAAGCAAATTATAAAACAAACAAACCAAACCTTGTACAGAAACTGCAGTGTCTAGAAGCCATAAACAAAAAGTCCGTCCCAGTGTTACTTCTGTGAGGTCAGGAGTGACGGGAGAGGTGCCACAGGAAGAAGACACACTTGAGGCTGAGCCCTTTGAATCAAGGGCTGAGTGACCTGTGAGGGCCAGATTACATGTGTTCCTGTGTCCCTCAGACAGATGTGGGACAGACCACTAGGCTGTGGGCCTCCTAAACCAGGAAATTCTCAGGCTTTAATTCATCAAGTGGTAAATAGTTTCGGACCCTTGTTAATAGAGCTCTGAATCTGACTCTTTGAATAGAGAAACTGAGAAGTAGCTGAGTGTGTGGGGAGGGGGCCTGGGAGGCTAGCTAAGCCCGCACTCCACCACTCAGTAGCAAGGAGACCGCAGTGTGGTCTTTAAAATGAGAGAAGACAATAGATTAGAAGAGATGCTGTGTGCAGAATGTCTGGCATGCAGAAGCCCTCTGAATATTTGCTTTCTTTCTCCTTGTTTGTGTCACATACATGCTGAGTCTGATTCCCTAGCTGCACAGTGTAGTCGGTTGACCTCAGGTACACAGGAGTGGCAGCAGATAGGTTTCGAAAAGTATGAAGTGGACACAGTCTTTTCTTTGAAGAAATTGTATCTTGTATTCTAATGTATTATAAATACCTTGAATTCGATCATGTTGCCAGCTTTTAAAAAACAAAACAAAAACAAACAAAAAACAAACAAAATTTGAGATCTTTGGAAGAGGTTAGAGCCTCCTGCACCCCAGTGAATGTTTGTGACATGAGAGAATGAAGAGGTGAGTCAGAGTGGAGGCATTCCTTGCAGCCTCAGGTGGGCAGCTTTTTTGAGAGCAGGTCTGTTAAGGCTAAAGCTGTGGATCCATTCCTTTCTCGGTTGTGCTTAACTTTTATAGAAATGCTGATTCTCTGCCCAGGAGTAGCAGTGCTGACTCAGCCAGCGAGCTTTACAAATTCGCATGTGTCTTGCTGCTGGAGGCAGGTGTGAAAGTGCAGACCCGTCACTTCTTCAGTTGTAACCACAGACCTGTGGTCTTGCTCTCATCTGTGGTAGACACTGTGGATCAGATGCAGGGTGACTACATTCCCGTCTCTTTCTTAGCCTGAAAATGGCATTTTGGTTTTTGTTTGAATAATATTTTTCTATAGCTGGAAATCCCTAGTGCGGCAGAATCAGAAATGAGATTTTCCCTCCCACTTCAACCAGTAACCCCTAAATCTTCACTTACTCGTGATTCAGAGGTGGACTTTGTTATGAAATGTAACACAGACAGAGAGATACACAGATCACAAGTGGGAGCTCAGGAGTTTTCACAGTGTGAGCTTACCTAGGTGCACTACTCTCAGAGGGAGAGGAGGACCAGGCCAGCAGCATGGAGATCCACACTGATCCCTCCACCCCCACAAAGATGAGCATTCTGTCTTGTAGTGGCAGAGATTAATTTTGCAAGATTAATTTTTATCATTGTGAGTAGTTGTAATGCATTTATTTCATCATTACAACTTAACCCATCGTGTGAGTCTGCTTTTAATTCTGCTGAGGGACTCGGGTTGCTTCTGCGTGTTGGCCATTACTGATCTCATTTGTTTCACTTTGGCAGTTGATGTTGTATATGCAAGTACATTTGCTTTGGAACTCCTATTCTTGGTTTCCAGGCTTCTGGGCAGGTGTGGAAATCCCTGGGTGATTGCTGAGGTTCAGCCTCTGCCACAGATGGCTTGTTATCCTTTGGGAACTCAGTTTTTCTCTTTGCCCATGCTTGGACCTGTTCTCACATCTCTCCCTTCTCTCTCTCTCTCTCTCTCTTCTAGTCATCTTCTCCACACAAGATGAAAGAGTCCAGCCCACTGATCAGTAGAAAAATTTGTGATAAAACTCACTTCCAGGCCATTCACAGCGAATCTTCAGATACTTTTAGTGACCAATCACCAACTTTGGCCAGGGGGCCCCTTTCAGACCAGAATAAGCCTCCAACAGAAATGCAGTTTGTGAACGAAGAAGACCTGGAGGCCTTGGGAGCAGCAGCCCCGCCACTGCCTGTGGCAGAAGAGCTCAAGGCCCCGGCTGCCATCGCGGCACCCACAGCAAGCAAGACGGACTCTCCTTCCAGGAAAAGAGGTGCGAGGCCTGTGCCTAGTGTGTTCCCACAGAGTCACACTCACCGGGCACTTGAGTTCCTTCCTCCCAGAGTTTAGTTCAGAGTGCCTCAAGGTAGCTGTCGCATCCAATCTGTGCATTTTTGCTGAGTGTGCAGGTTGAGTGCCCCTCAGCCTCAATACCTGGGAATTCTGGGGACCTCAGACTTTAGAGTATTTGAATTTTAGAATAGTTGTGTGGACGCCACCCACTGAGCATGTCTATCTGGAAATCTGAAGTGCTCCCCTGGCTGCATGTCAGTTTTGATGATATCGAGCCTCATTGTATTCCCCAGGCAGCTCTGCACTTGTGAGATTTGTCTGAACCTGCTACACAGTCTTCTCTCTGCCGGGAGTAGAGAGGACGCCTGAAGTCCTGGCGCATGGCAATTGGCTGTGCCCGTTAGGGTGCTGTGCCTCGGGGTGTTAGTGGGGAAGTGCTTCATGAAAATGTCGGTCGTTTAATAACAGTACTGCTTATGCCACAGCTCCGGTGCTTGGATGAGGGGCTGTGGCTGAGCGCAGCAGTGGGGCTCCATCAGGGTCGCACGGTGGTGCGTGCTGGAGCCCCTGTGCAGCCCCAGGCAGCTGGCCCTGCAGCTTGTGGGCATGTGGGAGCACCTCTGCACACGGGGCTCACGTGCTGCTCCTGGAGGCGCGTTCCACGCGGTGGTTTCTGGAGAGCACTTTTCCAACTGCTTCCATTTGCTCCTTTAGATAAACGAAGCAGACACCTCGGTGCCGATGGCGTCTACTTGGACGACCTCACAGACATGGATCCTGAGGTGGCAGCCCTGTATTTTCCCAAAAAGTAAAATTTCCTTTAATTCCTCATTTTTTTTCTATAATCTGAGTATGAGTTTGTGTGGGTCCCGCTTGTGCTGATGAGGCTGAATTGGAAAGTGGGCGAGCGCAGAGTGGGAGCTGCAGCCTGGCTTTCTCCACCTGTGTGGGCCAGCGGCGCCTCCACCTTCTGGGGGCACGAGGGCTGGAGGCTGGAGGAAGGGTCGCACAGTGGAGCCCGGGACCAGCTAGGTCTCATTAGCCAGTGGCCACAGCCCGAGTAAGAGCAGCTGTGCAGCTCTTTTTTCCCCTTCCCAGGGAGATTTTCTGGTGGTCTTGGGGACCCAGTGTGAGCTCCTTGGGCTGTAGGGAGGTTGAGAGTGGAGAACAGTGGCCTCCCAGGTCTGGAGGGTTACAGGGAGAATGTAACAGGTGGCAAACTGGTGCTTTTTCTTTTGAGGTAATTCATTTACCTTTGGGTGCTTTAGTGACAAACTTGTCCTGGGGGGTCATGTGATGTCGCTATGGGACCCAGGAGGAGAACCCTCAGTGGTTCTTGCCTTTCCTCTTCCAGTGGAGATCCTCCTGGGCTGGCCAAACAAACCAGTGAAAATGGAGCCCGGTCAGCCAACCAGTCCCCGCAGTCTGTGGGCAGCTCGGGTGTTGACAGTGGCATGGAGAGCACCTCGGATGGCCTGAGGGACCTGCCATCCATTGCCATCTCCCTCTGCGGAGGCCTCAGTGACCACCGGGAGATCACAAAAGGTACTGTGGCTGTGGTACCAGCACCACCCTCGAGTGGCTGCTGGTCAGAAGGCCCAGGTGCTGGGCTGCTGCGATGAGTTCATGTCAAGGGCAGCTTGACTGTTGGTTGTGGTAGGTGGCCGAGTCACTCAATGTCATTCCTGCCCCCGAGTTCCTGGCTTGCCGTTAGCTGACTTGGGGTTCTGTGGTTACATAGGGCTTTGGGTAACAACAGGCAAGAGGGATTATTTGTCATGTGTGTTTGTTGAGCACCTTTGGGTGTCCCCTGTGCCCTGGGACAGCCCAGTAGCATTGTCCTCCAGGAGTTTACTGTCCAGGGAAATGTCAGTCTTGCTAGAACAGGCGTGTCGGAAGTGTGTGCAAAGCCTGGGGGTCTCGGAGGTGTGAGTCTGCCTGAGGAAGCGTGGAAATGCTTCTTAGCTGGTTTTAAAGGGTGCCGTTGGGGCGGGCTGGGCAGTCAACTCCTAGCATCTGATGTATTCCAAACAACGATTTCCTAGTGATGGTTACATGGTGGGGCACCCAAGACCCCCAGCTGGTGTGTCAGCAGTTGCCGGTGCTGCTCTTCCATGCGACCTGGCAGCCTGCGCTCCTCCCTCCACCGCCACTGTTTTCTATCCCCTGTGGAGCGCATTTCTAGCCCTACATGGGGCCACACAGGAGCCACATTATTTTTCTTTCCTGCCTAGGGTCACCATCCTAGACCTGTGTCCACCCTAAAGTCCCCTTTAGGCTTTAAAAATCTCTTCTCACATAAAGGTTGGGGCCCCTTGTTCTGGCTCCTATACCAGCTGGTCCTTCACGGTGGACTTAGTTCTGCTCTGTGGCGTCTTCCTGAGACCCCGCGTTTGGTAGCTGACCTCAGTATATTCCTAAGACCACAGTGGGGCAGGTGCACTCCTTGGACCAGTTGGAGGCATGGGGTGGCCAGTGTCCTGCTGGTAGCCCTCCCCAGTACACCTGCAGCTGGTGAGGAGAGGGCACAGCAGCGGTGGGACAGGCGGGTCACCTGAGCCATCTCATGGTCGGGAGCTCAAGAGTGTCTGTACGGAGGAGGTCAGCAGCTCTGAGGAGAGACCGTGCTCTCTGCTAGGATTCTGAGGGCATGCGTAAAGGCCAGTAGGGGCTGCTGTCATGAGCAGGAGGCATTTTTGTCTTGGACAGAGGTGATTCTCAACGTCTGCTGGCTCTTGAAGGAGCGTGCATGAGTTGGGGCCAGGGAGATGGTCAGAGCCCTGGCCAGGCCCAAGGCACTGTCCACTGAACTGGGAGTCGGATGGAAGCCAGGGCTTTAGGCTGCAGCCCCTCATGGGGGGGCGTCCTGGTCCTGCTGCTGTCTCGCCTGCTCTGGGCACGGTGATGCTGCCTCCTCCCTGAGGCTGGGCACGGTCAGCACTGGGCCTCACCCTGTCACTTTCTCTTCTCACAGGCGGCGGCAGTCCCCACCACAGCTGCCATATCCGTCACTCTGCCTCATCTCATGACCTTGTCCATCCTCAGGACCCCCTAGGAGGTTGTCCTCATTCCTGTGCTGCCATGAGGGGGCTGAGGCCTAAGGGAGCAGCAGTCACCCCAGTCACCAGCGAGGGTGACTCAGGTGAAGCCTGGCTTCCCAGCCCTGCAGGCCATCAGTCTGCCTGAGTGGATGCCTCTCCGTGCAAGCACATGCACCACCCCCACGTGTGCGGGAGGACACGCTTCCTCCCACAGCTGCAGGCTTCGCCCCAGCCTCCTTCATGTCTGTGTACACGCTGCCCCAGACAAGCACAGGTGCCTTTTATGGGCTTGTGTGCACAGTTGGAATACTCATGCTTTTAGAGAGTACTTGGGAATGAGCGAGGGCCAAATTTCCTTTTCATTTCTCTTTTGTCCTTACGAATCCCACCGCAGATGCGTTTCTGGAGCAGGTCGTGTCCTATCAGCAGTTTGTGGACAACCCTGGTATCATTGATGACCCCAATCTTGTGGTGAAGATCGGCAACAAGTGAGTACCTGTTGCAGGCTGTTCTGGCAGCAGCGTGGCATGAGTCCCGTTGTTTCCTCCTGTGCAGACACCTGGGTATTAGGCTTTAAGGCAGATGAAACACAGGCTTTGTCAGGCTTCCTGTGTGTCTCACTCTTGGCCAGATTCTGTTTCTGCATAGCTGGTAGGTCGAGGGATGATCAGCCTTGTGGGTTTCAATTTTTATCTGCCCTGGACTTTAAAATTGATGGTGTAAACGGTGGAGCTTCGTCTGCAGCCTGGGACCTTGTACAGTACATGGAATGATGGAATAACCTCCTCTTCAGAAGTGCCATTATGCAAGGTCAAGGGAGGACAGGTGTCTCTGTGGACTTCCCTGAGTTTCATTTATTAACTTAGACTACCTTCTTTCCCTCTCCTTGCAGTATGGCAGGAAGTGCTACCAGTATTGGTGGTCGATGCCGTCACCCATTGGAACTTGGCAGTGTCACTTAGCAGCGTGTCTGGCTGTTTATCCCGCTTCCAGGATTGCAGCTGGCCCCTCACTGGCCAATGGGGTTGGACAGAGGAGGGCATCCCCAGTGTGGCTGGGGTCTGCAGTGGGGGCAGAAAGGGAGCATCAGTATTGGGCTCTTTGAGGGCCTCCCTGGCGTTCCAGAACTTTCCATGGCACTTGCTATTTGTTCTAGCTGGGTGTGGTGGTACATGGCCTGTGATCCCAGCAACTTGGGAGGCTGAGGCAGGAGGATTATAAGTTCAAGGCTAGCCTTAGCAACTTAGTGAGATCCTGTCTCAAAATAAAAAATAAGAAGAGCCACAGATGTAGCTCAGTGGTAAAGTGTGCTTGGATTCAATCTTCAGTACCAAAAAAAAAAGCTTTAGGTTTGAGCCATGGTCTGCTGACATCTGTCTTATTGTTTTGTTAGATATTATAATTGGACAACGGCAGCACCTCTACTCCTGGCAATGCAGGCCTTCCAGAAACCTTTGCCAAAGGTGAGCTGTAACCCGGCAAAGAAAGGGAGCACTAAATGATGGCCGTGTTGGTGGGAGGTGAGGTTGAAATGGAGCATTTAGCTTAGACCCTCACAGTTAGTTATGCTGTGCTCTCCTGAAGTTTGGGAGCATGCCAGGTCTCCCTTTTGTACTCCAAACACCCTCCCCCTCCCTACCAGGCACATCTCCCACTGTGGCAGTGCAGACAAGGATGATGGGTGGGATGGAGCAGATGGCAGCCAGAGGGCAGAGCCACGTGAGGGTGGGCGGGAGCAGGCAGGGTGAGTGCCGGGAGGCAGCACGTCAGACCCAGGTCCTCAGGGCCAGAGCCTCCCGGCCTGGCACCTCGCAGCTTGCGTGTGCGAGTAGGTTAGTTCTGCAGGACAGGGTCTAGTTAGGAGGACAGATCCCGCCTATGAGCGCATGGTGTGCTCAGCCTGCCCTGAGAAGTCCACCGGACGCTCAGCCTGAAATTGTGAATTTTTTCAATGTTGCGCCTACTTACTGAATTATACTTTGTTTTTACTGTAAGACCCCCTCTTAGACTTGTTTGTATCCTCGGTACACTTAGCAAGTGTTTGATGGGACCGAGGCGCATTGTAGTGTAAAAGTTCTAAAGCTTGAGGTCCTGGAAGTCGAGTCCTACTGTTGAGCCTGTGCCGCTCTTCCAACGTGTGTGTGTGCATGTGTATGCGTGTGTGCATGTCTCTGTGTGCACAAGAGCATGCACGTGTGCACATGTACATGCATATGTGTACGCATGTGCACACCTGCACGTGTGTGCGTTGCGTGCTTGTGCATGTGTGCACATGCATGTATATGTGTGCGCATGTGCATGCACTTACATGTGTACTTGTGTGTGTGCTTGTACATGTGCATGTGTGCACAGTGGTGTGTGCATGTGTGTGCTGTGCATGCACATGTGTGCTTGGGTGTGCATGCATGTATATATATATATACTTGTACGCATATATATATGCAAGTATAATATATATACTTGTATATATATTATACTTGTATGCATATATATACTTATACATGTATCTTGTATATGCATGCACATGCACGTATGGGTGTGTGCATACATGCATGTGTGTGCATGTATATATGCATATATATACTTGTACATGTATCTTGTATATGCATGAACATGCACGTATGGGTGTGTGCATACATGCATGTGTGTGCATGTGCATACTGCATGTGTATACATGCATACTTGCATGTGTGCATATTTGTGTATGCGCACACGTGTGTGTGTGCATGTGCACGTGTGTGTGTGGTGTGCATGTGTGTGTGTGTGTGTGTGTTTGGGGACTCTGAAGTATGGTCTATAGAGTGGTTTTTATATTGTCCTTGCCAGATTCCTCAAGGTATCTGTGGCCTGGGATAAATTTTTATGTTAAATTTCTCAAGTTTCACAAATTTTTAAGAAAAAAAACCAATGCAATAGAAATATAGTTAATTAATTTAGCTTACAGGAAAATAAATACACATGGCTATAAAACTTAAATTAGTCCTTCTGATATAAATACTAGGTTTAGGCAGTGGTTATTTTTTTTTTGACTATGGTGTTTCTCGAATACAGAAATTATTTTTATATGTAGAGTTTATCTTATCTTTTATGGCTTCTGGGGTTTGTATCAGTTAGAATAGTCTACCTTCCCCATTCCCAAAACTAGTGACAATATGGTCCTGTATTTTCTTCTAGTTCTTTCCTTTATTTTAAATCTTTAACCCATTTATATTTTATTTTGAGAGGAATGAAGGAGGTTTTGGGAACCAAAATCAATTTTTTCCCCAGATGGTTACTGGATCAGGATACTTTTCATTGTAGAAAACACAGTGACTAAAAGTGGCTTAAGTCATATGGGTTTATTATGATAATTCTTCTTATCATAATGAGAGTCTTAGAGGTTCTGGTTTGGGGCTTGATTTCTTCTCTGATGTTCCTGGCTTTTCCTTTGCCGTTAGATTTATTACTAAATCTAAATTTTAGGTTTCCTGTTCCAGTGATATATTTACTTATGGACTGCATTTTTAAGTTACTGTAGCTTTCAAATACATTTTAATAGCCTGTGCTTGTTTTATTACTTCTAAGAGTTTTCATGAATATTTTTGTTTTTCAAATGAACTTTAGAATCAGTTTGTCCACATCTGAATCATCACCCTGTTAGTTTCTTTTCCTTTTCTTTTTTTAATTGGAGGTTTGTTATATTTATGGGTGAGTTTGGGGGAGCAAGGTAATTGATGTCTTTATGCATTATCATTATTTGTGACTGACCGTGCGCATGACTTACATCTTGGTATATCAGGGCTTCTTAAGGAACGGACAAGGATCTTTTAGACAGTGAAAAGGAGCAGACTTTATGCCAAACCTGTGGATTATTCTCTGTCCACTTGGCTGCTTTCTGCCAGGCTGAAGGGCCTAAAATCATCTTTTCCATGTTCCTAGCTGAGGTCTCAGCTGCTTGAAAGTTCTGTAAGCTGAGGAAGGGAAGGGGGAGATAACATTTACTTGGGTCTTGGAATTAGCCTTAAGATACTGTCCTTTGGAAATACTTAGAAGATTATTAATTCATATCTAATCTTCCCCATCAAACGTCCATGTATTTAGGGTGTCAATGTGAATTTTCTTTGTAATACTTGAGATTTTAAATCATATGCATCTAGGTTCAGTTTGTCAAAATTTGGAAACTGACATTTACTAAAATGTGGGAATTTTTCCTTTTGCTTTAAACCATTTTATCCTGTACCATATTAATCATTTCATGTTTTATTTTATAATCATCATATTGAAGGTAACAGTACCTTAATCAGTTAGCCATTTTAGTTTGGAAACTTCTGGTCTTACTAATCACTAATGATTTTTTAATGCTTTCTTTTTTGTTGTTGTTGTGTTGTATTTTCTTTGTTGTTTGTTTTTTCTTTAACATCTTCTTAAGTCTTCATGTTTAAGTTACCTTCATGTAATTTTGGATGCCATTAGGTTTTGCTTCTCTAAAATTTTCAATCCACAAATAGTATGTTGTTTTCTCTCTGACTTTTTTTTGTTAAATCTTTCTTTAATTTGCATGTATGTTTCTTTTGGTTTGAATGTGCTAAGTTGATCCTTTTTTGGTTCCATTATTTATGTCACCATCCATTTAAAACAGGCCACTGTGGAATCTATCATGAGGGATAAGATGCCCAAAAAGGGAGGAAGATGGTGGTTTTCTTGGAGGGGAAGAAACACCACGATCAAAGAGGTAAGCACAGAAAGCAAAACAGCCTTTGCAGGTTTTGGTTTTGTGTGAAGCTTGTCTCCATGTGCTTACATCAGATCCGCAAGCATAAGCTGCAACTCTGAGTTTTCACAAGCTACCTGTGCCATCCCGGGGTGTGGGGAAGGTGGAGCCGAGGGTGAGGAGTGAGCAGAGTCGGGTTCCCACCTGCCTCTGTCACCTGTTAGTTAGGAGCTTGGTCACTTCACTCCCTGCTGTGGGCATGGAGCACCTCAGCCCTCGTGGCTGCACCTGCTCTCCAGGATCTCCAGAGAGATCCAGTCCCTTGCTGGTTTCTTCTGGTGCTCTTTTCTTTGCGTGGTGCTGGGATTGAACCCTGAGCCTTGCCCATTGCTAGGCAGGGGCTCTGCCACTGAGCGCATCCCCAGTCCCTATGGCGATTTCACCTGATGTCATGATTTTAAATGCCATCTCCCTGCTGGTGTTGTCCAGACTTTATCTCCATTGTGAATCTTTCCCTGAGTTCCAGATTTGTACATCCAGCTGCCTGTTTTACTTTTCCACTCACGTATGTCATGTGGATGCCCCAATTTAACAGGTCCAAAGTGGAGTTTTTGACTCCCCCTCTGCCTGATCCATCTGAGGTCTTTCCTCTGTCAGGAAGTAGTAAATTTCTCCTTCCATTTGTTCAGGCCCTGGCTAGTCATCTTGGAATGTGTTCTTTCATAGAAACCTCGTGTCCAGTCTGTAAAAAGGATTTCAGCATGATAATGTAATTAAAAAGCTTTGGTACCTTCCATCCTCTTGATTCTCTTTGTACCCTGAGGTGGTGTGTCTTAGTGATGCAGCTCTGGTTTCTATCCACGTCTGCAGTCCTCGGGGTCCAGCCCTCAGCTGCCTCATGGGCACTTCTGCGCTGGCTCTGGCTTGGCGACCTGACCTGGCTTTCCTCCCTCTCCGGCTGCTTCTCTCCTGGCTGCCTTCTCTGAGGGTCCTCAAGAGTTGTCCTCAGGCCCCTCCTCTGCTTGTAGCCCTTGCTTTCCCTGGCCCTCCACCCTGCCCCTCGAGGATCCATCTTCATCTCCTAGCCAGGTGTCCTCTTCCTCCTTGAGTGTTCATGGATGGTCAACCAGGCAGACGCCTCCCCGGGGGAGCTTCAAGGCACTGAAACTCATTATTTCTGAAGCGGGATTCCCGGTACCTAAAGGCTCTTCCCTTGTTGGACCATGGTGGAAAATGGCGTCGCTGCTGGCTCACACGCTGGGTGCTGTCTTTCTCTTGCTCTCCTTCTCATCCCCTTGGCTTAGCATCATAAATGCCTCTCAAGTTTGTTCATGTCTCTCCCACTCTACCCCATCAATCTCAGCTGCTGTCGTCTCTCCCAGTGCTGCTGTAGCTGGATTGTTCCGGTTCGGATACTGGTCCAGTTGATGTTGCTCACTGCTTGCAGATTGAGGTTTCCAGACCCATATGCTTCACCTCTTCCATCTCCCTCATTAGCCTCATCTTTACCGTTCTCCTCACGCCTTCTGTGCTTTAATATTACTGCTAAATGTAGTTTATCCCAGGGCCTTTGCACATGTTATTGTCTCTGCCTCATATTCTTAGGACCCTTGTCACTCCCCTTCTCTTACTTAACCAGCTGATCAAGTCCCCCTTGGAAGATTAATTTGGTCTACTATTCTCTGTTCTTGTAGTTTTACCTATGAGATTTTTCTTCATAAATTGCATCAGAATTTATAATTGTACACTTAGTAGTCTGACTGTTGAATAGCATGTCTTTTTTTCCTGGTAGACTCTAAGCTCCATGAAAGCAGAGGCCATGTATAGCTCTGGCTTTAGGGGTGTTCCTGGAGCCCACATTGGACGGAGAGTTTGGCTGTATTTGGTGAGGGCATGATGATCACCTCTGGAATGCATCATGTAGTGATCGTGATACTATTTAGCTAGTGAAAGAAAACCCATCGAACTCAATTCACCATGAGTTCAAAGGCAAAAGTTCTGTTGAGTTTTATCCAGATCTAGGTGCTCTTTGACACTTTCTGATAGCACAACTGAATTTTAGGGGATACAACTTGGGTCCCTTTACTTCTAAGGGTCACAAACAAGTTAGAGCAAACGTGTGCTTTCCTGTGGGGAACGGGGCGTGTGAGAGCTTTCTAGTTCTCTTACTAGAGGGCAGACTTTTCTATTTTATTTATTTACTTGTTCTTCCTGGTGCTGGGGATCTAATGTAGGGCTTCGTGCATGTTAAACAAACACTTTCTTGAACTACATCTGCATTCCTGGGCAGAACATTCTAGAATTTGAGATAGAAGTATATTTTAAAGACCTCTTTATTTTATTCATTCCCACTGGTTTTAATTGAGGGAATGCCAGTATGAAGTAAGGAGAATTTATTGAATTAAACATTTCTTTAAAGAGCAGAAATATACTTATTTCAGACAAGTATATGTTTCTAAACTAAATAAGAATTGTTAGTTGTAGTGGCCAAGTTTCCTTAATAAACAAACAAAGTAAAAGTAACTATGTTATATCTGTTTTTTGTATATTCGTCAAAAAATCAAAGAATATTTGAAATGAGTTTGTACATATTGTACGTGGGGACAGGTACCTGGTGGTGGTGGTTGTGTTGTTCATTTTCTTTATTAAAGTGCTGCAGTGGAAGTGTTAACCTGTCCCCTAGCCAGAGGACCACAGATAAAGAGGTCTCACTGTGTCCCCTTACATGTCTCCCTGGCCCCTTCTGACTTGGCGGAAGTCTCCAGGGCTGGTGTCTGCCCACCACCAGGGTCTGTGCTGTGTATACAGCATCTCTGTCAGTCTTCACCGCAGTGCTGGGGATCAATAATCTCACCTGTTTCACAGATGGGGGACTGAGGTTCTGAGCAGTTAGATGGCTTGTCCCAGGGTAATAAGTGGGAGAAACAGCCCGGGGCCTGGGAGTTTCTGTAGAGACCCAAGGCTCTCCCCAGTATACCCCAGGAACATTTCTTCTTAAGTCTGCAGTATTGAAAGAGAGAAAGATGCTTCAACATTTCCCCCAAGCAAAATATGGTGTGAAAACGTTTTCAAGCTTTTCGATTGGCAATTTTAAGAAAATATTTTGAAAGCCCCCAGGAATCCCAGCAGCCCTTGATAAACGCGTTTGCATGCGCTGTGGTGGTGGGAGTTTGGTTTTGTGCCATGAACACTCATGGATGACACTCTTTCCTGTCAAAAATGTTTGTCAGCTTAATCACATATTTCCAAGCAAAGGAGTAACGGGGACCTGCCCAAATGAACCCACCCAGAGCCTCCTGGGGCCATCCTGGGTATGTGCCACTGGGAAGGGCCCCCCTGAGGGTCCTGCCTGTTGTTAGGGGAGCCCATGTAGAACGTGAGCTTTGGTGCAAGAGCTTTTTCTTTGGTGTCCTTGACCTTCTTTTCTTCTTCTCCAGGAGAGTAAGCCCGAGCAGTGCTTGGCTGGAAAGGGCCACAGCACTGGAGAGCAGCCGTCACAGCTGAGCATGGCCACCAGGTACAGGCGGGCATCCTCTTGGGGTGTGGCCACTTCTTTCCATGCCCAGGGCCATGCACGTGCCCACTGGATGCTGGAGGCTTCACAGCGGCTCAAGCCTTGCCCCTGGGTCTCAGCCCTGGTCTGTGATGCCCTCAGTGACAATTATGTAGAATCTTCCCGTTAGTAAAATGGAGAGGTGGCTCCTGCAGCCTGCTAGTCTGCAAGGCCAGTGTGAGCCTGTGATGAGGTTCTGCCCGCGGGGTCCCCACCTCGCCGTGGTGGTGGTGATGGTGATGGGAAGGAAGCTCCCTTTTGAAGGAACTTGCCTTTCTGTACAGTTTAAATATGTGCTGGATTCCTATTAACTTACACAGGAGAGCTTAGGTTTTAATAATACTGGTCGCTATTAGTGGTGTTTTGTGTTCAGGTTAAGCTCTGTAGGGATGTGAAGCGGTCCCACTAATTATGCTGACCACATCGACGTAGGGTCCACAGGGGTGGCGTCTCGTATCCGTTACTTCACCTTTGCAGCCTTTGTGTGTGTGAGACCACACCCAGCTGCGTTTCTTGTTCAGTGGGTAGAGGTGAGTCGCGGGCACGATCCGCATCGTAATCATGTGTGCACGTAGGAGGCTGGCCAGTGCCCGCCTGGAGTTGGCCTGCTGTGAGTGCTGCTGCACCGAGGGACTTGCCCTGGTGTTGGTTGGTTTATAGGAGAGGCAGGCCTGGGTTTCTGCCTTCTGACTTCTGGCCACAGCTGTCTGCCGCAGCCATTCTCTTTCTGGATTGCTTTGCTGGGAGTGGGAAGCCATGCTGGTGACGAGCAGGGAGCTTCCCTTGTTCTCTGTGGAGAGGGGTAGGGTGGGGGAGTCCTCGGGATCAGGATAGCTGTTTTGGGATGTGACTCTCCAGAGACTGAGTCATCTGGCCAGGACGTTCTTGTTCGGGGCACCCCTAGGGGTGCTGCATTTCCACCTGGGCCCTGCTGTTGTGCCCTCCTGTTATCTAGCCAGGTCCTAGTGGGAGGCTTAGGGCCAAGGGGCGGCTGTTTGTTCCGTTCATCCTGTCTCTGGCTCTTTCCCTGGGGACAGGCTCTCAGGCGCAATGATTTGGATACTTTCTCAGGAACTTAGAGTGTGGCTTAGAGTGAACTTGGAAGGGAGAAGGCAGGTGTGTTCAGGACGGAGCCCAGGCAGAGCATGGCTGTCCTTAGAAGGGATGTGTCCAGCAGCCGGGAGAGAAGCCAGGAGATCTGACAGGAACAGCAGACAGACTTTGGAGTTGGGTAGATCTGGTTTTGCCAAGCTGTGGCCTCAGGCGAAGTACTTCACATATCTGGGCAAAGATGCCAGTGGGGTTGCTGCCCAGATGGCTTGGAGGAGGCAGTGCAGGAGGTGGTGGCCCCCAAAGAGGGGACACAAGCAAAGATACTAAGCTGCATGATGTAAGTGCTTGAACCAGAGGGTTTGCTGCACCGGAAATGCCCTGCTGTCCTGGAATTCTCGAGTCCTTCCTGTCCCCATAACAGTTTCTAAATAGCAAAATACCAGAGGTGGCACAGAGCAGGACTTTCAAGCAGGGCGTCGTCAGCCTCTGTGTGGTCTTCTGCCACCTAAATATCCAGCATCTCCATTTGTGGGGGGTGGCTAAGAGTAACCCCAGTGCATGCCTTCTCCTTTCCAGGCTTCCACTCAGCACTCACAACCCCAGCACCTGCCTTTCCCCCCATCTTACTTAATGCTCTTGACGGCTTCCTGACAAGGTGACCCAGAATGCACAAGCCCCTGGGTCAGGCTGTGGTTGCCTGGGGGATGTGTGTCCATCTAAAGCCATGTAGTTTCTGCTCTCTTGTGGTACCTCCTGTGGGCCAGACCCATCCTGAGGTGCAGTAGCTTTTGACCTGGGGAGAAGGGCTGAGGCTCAGGGAGTTAGAAGCATCCGATGGGGACAGCTACTGGCAGAGGCCCCGGCTATTGTCACCACTGCAGTTCTTGCCCTTTCTGGCTGTGGTGTGGATGACCCTGGGAGGACAGTGATTAGGCGGAGAGTGGAGGGACAGCAGGATGCTTTGGTAGCTCTTCCCAGGTTGGGATATCAGCTTGCAGTTTCCTTGAACTTGACAGATGTCCTCATTGTCTGATGCAGTCAAGCTCATCTGTTGACAAGAGATGCTGCTCCCTTTACGTAGACGCACTTGGACCTTTCGCCATCTGAATTAGTCCAACATTTCTTTATTAAACCTGAAAAGTGAGGAATTAACTCTTGTGCAATGAAATTGAGTTTTCATAAAAAGTAAACTCTAAAGTTCTTTTGAGGGATATGAATCTTTTACTTTATACTGGCCTCTTAGACTTTTAGTCTGCTTATTAAAGTCATGCAGATAACTTAAAAAAAAAAGGCGTTGGAATGTTTTCCTAATTGACAGACTTGATTGACACAACAGTCCCCACAGTCCCATAATTGAGCAAACAGCTTGTCACCGTACAAAATAATTAAAACACCATTTGAAAAATGTACACTGTGACGAGAGCTGACTTAGAGGCTGTTCACAGCCTCGCCTCTGAACACAGATTTCCAAGTGAGGAGTCTTTTGTATTGTGGTGCCGCTGCTTGCAGGTTCCACAGCGCAAGCGACGGTTAATGAGCCATTGCCAGAGGGGCATGGGGGCTCTGAATGGGAGGCATTTTGTTCCTTGTGTGGTGGCAAAGGATGGCGAGGGCCAGAAGGCAACAGCCGTACACCACCGTCTCCCCGCCTCGGCTGGCGGTGCTGGCAGCCAACTGTACAGCTCCCGTCTAGGTTTTGTGTCTATGTTTTCTTTTCCATGTTCCTTCAAACATGGTATGCTGCATGAATTTGTGGCTTTTTCTTAAGCAGCAGATGGAAGTCACAGCTCTTCCCCTTGCTGCTTCCTCCTCCCGGCAGAGGCACACATCAATCTGTTTTCACCAAGTGCTTCGTTCACATTTGGATCTCATTTCAGTCCAAACTGTCTGGTTGGAACGTAAACATTTTCCTTGTCAGTGAGGCCCATAGCCTTGTCCTCCTTTTGCTGACCAGGGCGTCTGTCAGGCCTGGCTTGCTCCAGGACTGAGTCCACCCCACTGGAAAACCTCCAGGTTATTGACTGAGCAGAGCCACTTTGTCCACAGGATTGGTGGATGTTAGAAGGGAAGGGACTCTGATAAAGGGTGTCATTTTATAGATGAGCTGACTGAGGCCTGGAGAGGAGTCCTGCCCTGGTGAGGCCCTTCCTGGGGCTGAGGCCTTGCACGCTGGTTCTCCAGGCTGTTCCTGCCTGCGTCCTAGTTTTGGAAGGTGGGAGGAGTGTGTCCTCTGCATCTCAAGCTAAGGGGAAGAGAGGCTGAAGGACAAAGGAATGATCTGTCCAGGGTGCTAAGCCTCAGGCTCAGGGGCTCGAGACCTGCGTTCCTCCGATTCTAACCACTGTGCCATCTCCCAGCACCACCCACATGTGACCCAACCCTGCCATGGACCAGGCAGGGTGCTGGCCTGTATTCTCTGTGTCCTTTGACCATGGATCACTCTTCAGGACTGGGCCTCTGCAGCCCAGTCTGTATGCTGGGATAGACGCAGACGAGGAGCACGGGGGCCGTGTCACTGGGTGCTTGATTAGTGCCCGACAGTGGGAGAAGTCTTGTAGATGAGTCAGGCCGTGGCCAGCAGCCCACAGACCCACAGACCCTCTCCTGAGCCTGTGCTTGAGGAAGGGCAGCTAGCTCAGGACTGCAGAGCCAGGCCTGCCCACTGAGAAGGGTGCCGTGTGGCAGTGTCCTTCATGTCTCCTGGTGGCGCGCAGCATTGGGTCTCCAGGACTGTCTCTCAGACGAACACGCGGGGGAAGACAGGAGGCGGTAGACCATGGGACATCAGCATGGAGGAGTCAGCGCTTACCGGTGGAGATTGACATTCTGTCTAAGGCAGAGATGCTTTTAAAGATCACAGTCCTGGGAGGCAGAACTGATATTACTAGGTTGGAGATGATGTCATAGCAGGATTTTAATCTAGGGAACAACACATTACTGATCTGCTTCCTATAAACTGATTCCTTCCTTGCTCCTCTGACCCCAGCCCTACCCTCAACAGGAGTGTGTGGAAGAGTTGGGGCTTTGGCTGTGGATTCTGGCAGCTTGTGTGGTGACCTGATGGGGTCTTGCAGGGGGAGAACTGGCCAGTCTTCCCCATTACACTGGCCCCTCTTTGGAGGTCCTGAAAGTGCTCTAATTATGTGGAATCATGTATTTGGAAAGGCAGATACAGGGAACAGATGAGTTTGAACTTGTAGCAGTTTGGACTCTTAGGGCTTGGCCTGCCCTTCAGGTGGGAAGAGAAGAGAGGCAGAAGAGTGTTGGCGTCCCTTCAGGTCAGGAAGGTTCGACCCTGCTGATCAAGAGTGGCATGCATTGGTGAAGAGGGAGTGGTGGCAGCTAGAACGCAGGCCAGTGACTGAGGAGCGGCGGCCCCGTGTGGATAATGGGACCTGCATGAATGGTGGGGGGTGCGGCGAGGATTCATTGATAAATTTAATGCCATATGGTAAATGACCACCCAGGAGAGAGTCCTCAGGAGAGACCCAATTGACTGAATCATTGACTCAGGCTAATGCATTTTTAATGGCTACCCAGATGCATTTTCTAATTGGTGATTACATCACTGTGTTCCAGAATAAAGCATGAATCATCCTCCAGTGATGAAGAGCACGCAGCTGCCAAGCCTTCCAGTGCGGGCCACCTCCCTCTTTTGTCCAACGTCAGCTACAAAAAGACTCTCCGGCTCACGTCGGAGCAGCTGGTGAGTCTCTTGGACTCAATGTGGCCGTGTCTCGAAGTCCTTATGGGCCCTGGTCTGGAGACTCCGGGGTTGCGTGGAGGCCCAGATGTTCCTCCCACTGTTGGATTCCCACTTCTACTTCCTGGCACCCTTCATGCCCCAGTGCACCTGCTACCCTCTGGCAACCTCACACCCCTCATTTGGATACTGCATATTCCCACCCAAACTCCAGTACCTGTCGAGACGGGGCCGCCTTGTGACTTCCCTCAAGTTTCCCTTTTTCTGACCCAGCAGAAGCCATCCTGATTGAGCTCCCTTATCCCAGTCAATGACTAATAGACTTCTAGAAATCTCTCAGGGGTGCTTAAGAGAGATGTTTGTCAACTCAAATGCATCTCTTAAATTGGCGGAAATCAAGGAGGGGTGGTGGGATTAGGAGAACATCAGGAAGCAAGGGCATCATCTGGTTGTAGTGTTGTGAGAAAGTGTGTGTGTGTGTGTGTGTGTGTGTGTGTGTGTGTGTAGACAGCTTTAATCAAGCCCCTTCTGTCCTTGGATCCTATTTCAAACCATGCCAGTGAGCAGATATCCCTGCTATTTTGCAAATAAAGTCTTTTGCATTTGACTTAGTGGGAACAGGCTTAGTTATGGTATTTAATGGGAAAAGATAACAGACAGACCCAGGTAGCCACTTTAGCCACAGGTGGGGTCCTGTAGCCTGCGAGTTACTGTGTAACATAGGCTTCTGCCAGCATCCTGGGGGACACCTGAAGTCAGTCCTATGGGTCTGTGCAGCCAGTTAGCATCACCAGAGCATCCCAGCAAAGAGACTCAAAATTCCCAAAAGGTCACTTGCTTTCTGAATTCAGTATGATTTCTTTAGGTTGACACTATATTCATATGGCTGATAATGACTGATAACTGAGCTGCCTTCTTTTCCAATTTGTCAGTATAATAACCATTAAAAACACATTTTTATAAGCATTAAAAACATGGTTATTTAGGGAAATATTTTCACACTTGGTTTAGATTTGTGTCTCCATATCAGGACCCTTCACATTTCTCTTCTGAAACTGCAATGTATTATGCCAAGCCTTGTGGCCTGTCATTTAGCCCTGTCTGGCAGTTCTCTTCCAGAAATACTGGGTGGAGTCTGCATTACCCTTGGAAGCAGGATATTTTGTAGGAAGTGGGCGAAGCTATACTGGGAGTGGCTGGGAGAGCTGAGGCTCCATCTGCCTGTCCAGTCCCAGGAAGACTGAGGGCAAGAGGCGGGAGAGGGCTGCATGGGGGCCAGGCCATGATTGCTTTTCAGGGCTTCAGCTTCCTTCTCATAGACAGAGGCCCATGTCCCTCACCCTGGGCCTTCTCTCAAGCAGATGAAATTTTTCATATTTTTCAGAAAAGCTTGAAGTTGAAGAATGGCCCCAATGATGTGGTTTTTAGTGTCACCACGCAGTATCAAGGCACCTGCCGCTGTGAAGGCACCATTTATCTGTGGAACTGGGATGATAAAGTCGTCATTTCTGATATTGATGGCACCATCACAAGGTAGGACGACTTCAGTGTGGAAGCCTGGTCTCCAGATGGACTTTGTGCTCCTCCTCGGGAGCGTGGTGGGACTCTCGAATTCAGCTCCTTGGTCTCAGCAGCTGTCTGCAGGGCCTGGTGGCGGTTTTCCCTGGGGTGTCGTCTTCTGCCTTGGTTGCTGACCTGGATGCTGCTGGAGAAGGTCTCTGTGCAATGGTCAGCACCTCTTCACTTAGATTTAGCAAGCCCAGCTCTTGGCCTGTGATCAGATTGAAGAAGCCCTCTTGTGGCTCACCATGTCCCTCCCTGGCCAGTCTCACTTGAGTACTTGAGTCTTGGGTTTTGTATCCAGAATGTCTTGGGTCTTGTTCATACTTTTTAATGAGGTGTGAATGGTGTGTTGAATTTGAATAGCTTATTTTTATCCCCTTGCAATTACCTCGTTATTTTTCTCATCTTTGTCTTCATTTAGATCAGATACCCTTGGCCACATTTTGCCCACACTCGGGAAGGACTGGACCCACCAGGGCATTGCGAAGTTGTACCACAAAGTGAGCCAGTAAGTACAGTGCTCATCTCCCATCTCCTGTTCACCAGCGGTGTGTGCATCATTCTCTGCATGCAGAATCTTTCCTGCCAGACACGGGGTGACTTACAGAGATGGGGGGCCTAAACTGAGAAGGGCCAGTGTGGATGGAAAGTCGGGGTGGAGTATCCTAAGTGCACAGTCAATCCTGACAATTTCAAACTTGAAGTCAGGAGCGTGAAGGAAGAAAGGAAGTGTAGTTGAGTCAAAAATTGCTAGGAGAAAGAAGAAGGTGGCAGCATTGAGCAGAGGGACTCGGGTTCGTTTCATACTAGGGATGGTAAAAAGTAACCAGATGAAAAAATGGTAGGCTTGTGTGTGCTAAGTGATCGCCTCTGGGCTAAAAGTTGCAGACTTCATGCAAATTTTAGCTGAGATGCTGGTCCTGAAAGTCAGCTGGCAGTGCGCTCCCTGTGCGCCCCGTCTGTGGAGTGTGCAGTGAGTAGGATGGACAGTGCTCCTGTGGGGCCCACAGCTGGGATGTCAAGTGGGGACTGGTTCTTAAACTGCCTTTGTGTGGGGCATGTGTGTTGCTTTCCTTGATCTTATAGTAATTCTGAAAAGCAAGAGTTATTTCTGTGTTAGTATTAGGGAAATTAACTTGAAAAGTTCAAATGATTTGTCCAAATTCTGTACCTGCTAAGGGCAGGACTCATCCAAACGCTGGTTGCCCGGCTCCAAGGCCATGGCTTCTTCTCCAGTTGTCTCCAGGGGTTGGAGCCCTTTAGTGATTCTCCACTCGCCATACTGGCTTGCTGGAACCACACCTCTGATCTGTGTAGCTACACTTCTCTAACTTTCTGTGGACTAGAGTCCCCAACTTGAGCGAGACTTCTTTCTCCAGTGTCTTCTGTTCTCCATCCAGTGAGAGCTGGAAGTGTGTCTGTCTGAGTCAGGAGAGCCCTGTCTTCCATGGGTGAGTAAGGGGAGGATGTCACATACTTAGTGAGTGTCCAAATGGGTGCCTCAGGCCCAGGATTCCCAGCCTGATGTGCTCACCTCTGGTCCCCATGGGTGGTGATGAGGAGAGGGGGTTGTGCAGCCAGCCAGAGCTATGTATGGAATTCTGCACACAGATGAATCAAGTAGTCTTCCCTGTCCCATAGTCTTCCATTTATGCAACATTCATGGAGCTTGTTAATGCCTGGTCCTGTGGTCCTGTGGCAGATGGTTGGGATCATCATGCACCAGTCAGTCACTGGCTCTGGGACCTTATGATCCTGGAGTGGAGAAGAGGACCTTGTGTCCTGGTGTATTGCAAGGTTCAGGTTTCTTCTTAGATGTCCAGCCCAGTGGTTTGACCTTTTCTAGATTTCATCTTTAAAAATTGCAAGAGGAAAGCATGCTTTTTTAAAAAGATTTATAAAGGTCAAGATTACATAAATTTAAAAGTTCCAGGGTTACATACGTCTCCACATTGTTTAATTATACGTCGTATCTTTTGGTTTGGTTGCATGTGAAGGTGACCTTATTCTTTTTGGCTGCTTCACAAAATTCTATTTGGATATACCATGCTTTATTTAACTCGTACTCTATTGATGAACATGTAGATAGTCTTGTTTTTTACTATTTCCAACAGTGATGCCATAAGTCTTTACGTATTCTGGTTGTAATATATATGTGTGTGTCAATGAATAAAGCAGGCACGTACCTTAGTGAGGTCCCGCTGTAAGGCAGGGTCCTAGACGTGGTGCTTGTCCCTTGAACTGCGGGTGGATGACGCGCACCTTTGGAGATCTGATTGCCATTGCAGGGGTGGCGGAGGGAGTCGCCTTCTATGAAGGCCCCAGCGTGTGCTCTTATGGATGTTGTGTGCACTCCTTTCCCACAGCCTCTCCACGGATGGCCTTTCACTCAGGAGGATTGATCTACCCTTCAGCTGCTGTAATTAGTGTGACAATTAGAGATGCGTTTATTTTTGGTTTAAGGATGCCCTCATGGGTGAGGATATTGAGTACTTCACAGCCCAATTCATTCTGAGTCTTGGAGCATAAATCTATTCCTGACCTTACAGTGACATTAAGAAAAGGCCACATTTCTTTCTACCTTTTTGTTTTTCCTTTGTGGTCTTGGTTTGTGTCTTTCTTAGATATTCCAGAAGGAATATCTTAAAAAATAAAGTCTGTTGGCTTCCCAAAGACACTGGATAGTTCTTTTCTTTGAGAGTTTAGAAAGAGTGAAGTCTGTTGGTTGGGATCTGAGGATGCTAGTAGTCATTTTGATCGAGAGGCTGGAGTGTCATGTGACATATGGTCTGACGTCTGTTTGCCTATTGAGTTTGGTGTGTGCCATCTGTGGCCCCCGCAGACAGTTAGGCTGTGGGATTTGCAGTGATGATCGGGGATCCCCGGGCAGCCTATGGGTCTGCAGGGGCGCCACCCCAGCACCTGCCAGATGAAGTGCGGGTTCCTGTAGGGTTCAGCCTGGAGTTTCCAGCCCCACACTCCTTCTCTGCTGCTCCTGGGCCTCCGAGTCTGCTCTGGCTGTGCTCCTGACTCTGCTCCTTTCCCATCTTCTTGCCTTTGCTCTTTTTTTTGATACTGGGGATTGAACTCAGGGTGCTTGCCCACTGAGCCACACCCCAGCCCTATTTTGTGTTTTATGTAGACACAGGGCCTCACTGAGTTGCTTAGTGCCTCTCCATTGCTGAGGCTGGCTTTGAACTCGTGATCCTCCTGTCTAGCCTCCCTAAGTGTGGGCATGACAGGCATGCGCCACCGCGCCCAGCTTTGCCTTTGCTCTTGCAGTGGCCTCTGTTTCATGTGTCTTTACCTCTGATTTTTGCCTTTCAACATTTTTTCCAGCTTTTACTGTCTGTCTCAAATGCCCCAGTCCTCGTGAGGTGTTTCCAGGCCAGAACCCGTGGCCCTGGCCAGCTGTCATCTCCCACCTTCCCTGGCCTTGCAGCTCTTCCCTGGTGTCCAGGGGCATGGGCCTGGTTTGTTGGCCACAGTCCCCATTGTGGATCACCAGCCGGCCACAGTGTAAGGCTTCTGGAGCCGACCATTGGCTCAAGAGGGTTCCCATCCAGGCAGTCTCACAAGCCAGGCCCCACCCATGTCTCAGACAGCCACAGCTGGGAGCAGAGGCAGGACCAAGCTGACCAGGGCTTGTGGTGCATGCTTCCAATTAGTCTAGGCCATTCTTTTGAGATTTTACTCTGATTTCCCAGAGAAATACTTAGAGAAATGTGCAGCATGTTGGAGTACCAGGACAAAGGTGTGTTTAATGTAGGATATTTGGACTCATTACTCTTTCCTCACATGGCTGCCCATGAATTTGGGTACTACTTAAATCGTATTTACTGCAGTATTTGCCTAAGGAAGAAACCAGTCGTGCAGTGAGCCACTTGCGTAGAAATAACAACATAAGGACAATTTTATTTATTTTTTGCTGAATTCAATTACTTGTTTAAATATGGGTAACCTCTGAGGAATCACCTATGAGGCTGATTATCATCTTGTTCTAGGAAGGGTATAAACCTTGCTTAATGTTGAAAAAGAACTATTGCAAATGTAAATGGAAGATAAATGGAGCCCCTGAGATCCAGATGCCTTCACTACCTAGAAGAGACGTAAAGAAGGGCCACTTCCTAGAATACCCAGAGCATTGGGCTGATGGGCTTTCTGGGCGCCTGAATTTGAATGATGATTGCTCTGATTCTCTACCTTATTTGACACATATTTTTGTACTCTATAACCCTGGAATAAGTGTCTCCTGTGACCCAGCGAGAATGAATTCTTACTGTGTTTCCATAGATACATTGGTTTATCTGTGGCCTAAGGAACATGCCAGCTCAGTCCAGTGTGCCAAGGGGGGCGATCACGGCAGACTCGTTAGGTCCCCGTCTCCTGCCCGCAGCAGTCAGCTCTTTCACCTCAGCTCTTGGTTCATTGCAGTCGGCACTCTGCCAGTAAGAGAGGATGGTGGGTGAATGAAGGTCTGGCCGGCAGTCGACGGGGCTGGATTCCAGCAGCAACAGCCGTGACCTTACCCGAGGCCCTTACACCAAACATGTGCCCCACTCTGAGCTTTGGTTTCCTCCTCTCTAAAATGAGGTTAGGCCAGATGATCCCTTAGGCCACTGCCATCCAAGATGTGCTCTGCTGCTGTTGTGTGCTGAAGGGTGTGCGTGTGGACGGCAGCTGAGGGGTGCTTTTTCAAGCTCAGCCTCAGCCAGAACTCTGAGACATCTAGCTAGATTGTGCACCTGCCGTGCACTGGGAACCGTCCCGCTGGGCTCTGGTTTGTATACCTGCTGTGTGCTGGGGACCATTGAGCTGGGGGCCATTCTGGGGTTACAGGGATACTGACCAGCCTCTCTTGGGGCTTGTGATGAGGGAGGAGGAAGCCTACGGAGCTCCTTGTAGAAAGGCAGTGAGTGGTCTGTACACTGAGATGCTGTTCTTGAAGGATGCAGTAAAGGGGAAACTGATTCCAGTTGGCTAGAAGTGTCACAGGAGGTTTCAGTGAGAAGGTGGCAGCAGAGTTTCGAAGGAGGTTACAGGTCTTCATAGTGGACATAGGAACGAGAGTGGAGGCGGCAGATGAGCTGGTGCACAGTGGCCTCATGGTGCCCAGGAGGGTGGATGGAGAGCAGATCAGAGGGCCCCAGAGACCAGGCTGAGGCCAGTGGGTTTGATGCAGAGCCAGCCTTAAGGAGCAGGGAGCTGTCCCTCTCCCTCAGACTGCAAATGAGGCCTCAGGGTCCCTTTTCCCTAAAACAGCCTCAACGAGTGACTTTGTCCCCTGTGGGACACATGGCAGTGCCTGGAGACAGTTTTGATTGTCTTGGTGGGTGTGCTAGTGGGCAGGCCAGGGCTGCTGCTGAATATTGCTGCTGCAGCATCGCGGGGCATCCGCTGACCTGAAGGGCTGCAGTCCGGAGGCTGTTCTGAGAAAGCACTCCTGCTGGTCTGGTGGTGGTCATGGAGACTGTTGAAATCTCTGTGGGTCAGGATGTAGAGATGGGGACAGAAGGAGAAAACCACTTTTATGCAGCCTGGATGTGGATCATTTTTTCTTAACTTTGCTTTGGTATTTCCGCAAGTCCTATTCTAGTCACTGAGGATATGGGAGGACTTCCTGCCCTGGGCCCTCCTCTGCTTTGTCACCTGCCCCCTTCCTCTAATATTGGTCCCCCCCACAGTCTCTGCTCCTGCAGGGCAGGGCCACACCGAGCCCCATGTTGTCCCCGGCTGGCAGGGCTGGCACTGGAGGCTCAGTGAGTGTGGTTGAAGGGTGGTGGCAGCAGCCTTGGATTGTGCAAAGACTCGAGCTTGGTGGCCTGAGGGGTGTGTCCTGCGTGATTGCCCTTCTGAGTAAGGGATCTTACTCTGAAGGGCACCATCCAGACTTGTGCCACCGGAGTGTTTGATGGGGCATTGCTGGCATTTCATACAGCTTTCCTTGAGCCTGGGAAAGGCTCTGGAAAGGAAATTCTTGTTGCCACCAGTAAGTATTTTCCCCATTAGGATGTCCTTGCGCTGATTTTCCAGCTCAGTTGGGTAATGGCCTTTGAAGCAGAGTGCTTGAGTGGTGGCCCCAGCTCGGCAGCAGGCTCAGACTGTGAGATGTGTTTGAAAATCAAGTTTTGAATAAAATTAGCATCTCAGACACCTGCAGGTGGCAGCTTTAGGACTTTGATATGAAGCGCTTTATACAGAAATGGTGATTATTTTAAAAGATTGCATGAATTAGACAACTAAAATACAAAGATGTTTAATTCAAAAGTCTATTTGGTTTTGGGATGTGTTCCTCTTTTCAAATAAGCTGATCTTTCTTTTTTGTCTTAAGACTTCCCTGTTCCTTGGTTTTGAGAACACATTGCAGTACTTCTCGAGACCAGTCCTTGGCCATCCTGGCACATTCACGTACAACTGTGAGTTGGACAGGAGTGGGTGGCCCGTGCCCGTGTGCCTGGCGAGTATTCACTAAGTGGCACCGCCGAGCATTGTGTTTGGCCCTTGGGTCACAGCTGGGGCGAGAGAGTTGCTATCCTCCTGGGGTTTGTGGATTAATGAGAGAGAGAGTCGGAAGAGGGACTGTGATGTATTAGTGGTAAGTGCTCTCCGGAAGAATAAGGCAGGACCTGGGCTTGGGCCAGTGGAAGAGTGAGGCGAGTTTATCACAGGTCGAGGGCCCACGGAGGGCCCACGGGGAGGTGGGGCAGGCCTGTCCAGGTGAGGGTGCAAGCTGGCCCTGAAGTTGGGGGATGGTTTTAGAGCAGCAGGCCCAGCATGGGCCCGTGCCAGCACAGAGTGAGCATGGCCAGTGGGACGAATGGCGGGCGGGTCTGCGCGGACGGAGAGATACGCAGCCAGGGGAGCTGGAGGGAAGGGCAGGGTCTGTTGGCTTTGTGGGCTGTGGTTAGGAATTTGGGTTGTATCTGAGAGATGGCAAAGCCTGGGAGGTTGTTAGCATAAGCAGATTGAATTTTACATTTTCGTAGGGTCCCGTGTGGAGGTGCCCTATGAGTCAAGGCCAGGGCAGCTGGGGGGCCAAGAGGTCAGGTGGTGGGGACAGGTTGCAGTGCTGGGGTGGGGCTGGCAGGCTTGGGGTAGGTGTTGGGTGGAGGGGTGGAGTGGGTGAGGAAAAGAGGAGAGGAGACCAAGGGAGGCCTGAGGTGTTGGTCTCACACCTGGTGGATGAGAGGCCTTGCCTAGGCAGGGACCACCTGGGGAGCAGTCACTGGGGTGCGTTGGTGGTGGAGAGACCACCTTTGAGATGCTGCTGTGTGTCTGGTAAGTAACATGCTGTTTGCATTTTTTATACTGCCCTGGAGCATAAGAGGGGCTGAACTAGAAATGTGAACTTGAGAGATGCTGGTGTGTAAGTGGTGTTTAAAAAATTCTTCATAAATACTTTATTTCACGTGATATATTCAAACTGATTATCATTTAGATGTGTAATCAATATGAAAATAATTAATGGGCTATATCTTACACTCTATTTTTATATTGAGACTTCAAAACCTGTCATATATTTTGTACATAAGCACATTTTATTATGGTCACTAAATTTTTAAGAATTAAAAACAGTGGAGTCCAACTAAAGTAGTTGAGTTGTGCTTGAGAGACTACTCTCTTGTGCTGCTTCAGTTCAGATGCAGCATTTCGAGCCCTAGGAAGGGAGGGTGCTGAGAAGACATGAGGCCTGGGACTTTGGGGCACTGTGCGTCTTAAGGTTGGGTAGAGGACATGGAAGCAGCCTGGGTGACATGTCTGGGAGGAGCCAGCTGGAAGGTTGAAGTCCTGGAAGCCAGGTGGCAAAGGTGCCAGAGGATGGACTAAGCACCTGGTAGAGGCTCCTGGGAATCTTGTTCACGTAAGAGTTGAGAACCACTGCCTGAAGTTAGCAAGATGGCCTTATAGGTGACCTGTGCAAGTGGGGAGGGGAGGGAGCGCCTGCTTTGGAGCAGGTGGAGGAGAGGAATGGAGTGGAGAGTGGGTCGGGCCTCGGCACAGCTTTTGGGAAGAATTTTACCACAAAGGGAAAGAGAAATGGTATCTCAGCTGAGAGCATAAGGACACAGCAGGATTTGCATGTGGTGGTCTCTGCTTGGTGTGTTTGTGGGGGACGAGAGTGACACATGCTGGTGGGGATTAGCCAGTGGAGAGGGGTGTTTGACAGTGTGCAGGGGGAGTGCTCAGAGCTTGAGCAGGGCCATGCATGGGCAGGTGGCTGCCCTGGACCTGGCGCACTGGATGGGTGGCCCTAGCTGGAGCAGGGACAGGGGTGTGCAGGATGCAGGTGCAGAAAGGACCTCTGAACCTCTGTCTCTGTAGCAATAAAACCAGGGGTAAATACCCACCTAAGCACATTTTTCAAGTGGATTAAATCAAGCGAGGGATGTGAAGGTGCTTAGTAAATCATAATGAAAGGCATTTAGGTTTACTTCTCAATTGAAAATAAGGTTTTATAAAATGTGGACTAACCTGTGGAATGGACTTTCTTTGGCAGGGAATTTGCAACAAAGGCATTCTTCATGAAACAGAGAGGGCTTGGGGATGCCAGAAAGGTCTGTCTCTGACTGCCATCAAATGTGCATGCTTTTTCTCTTTCAGAAATGGGTATAAGTTTCTCTACTGTTCTGCACGTGCCATCGGGATGGCCGACATGACGCGGGGCTACCTGCACTGGGTCAACGAGAGGGGCACAGTGCTGCCGCAGGGGCCGCTGCTGCTCAGCCCCAGCAGCCTCTTCTCCGCCTTGCACAGGTACCGCCCTGGCACCCTGCTTCCGCACTCGGATCTTGGGGCCAGCCCCGCTCCCTCTCTTTTGCAAGAATAAACAGCCTCTTACTCGGTCTCCTGCAACCAGTGTCCACGCCCCACAGCGGCACCAAGGAGTTCATGGCTGTGTAACACCTGTGGCCCACCGTGGCTCTGGGGTAAAGTTCAGTCATTAGCTTGGCACTGGGTGGCTCTTCATGACCTGCCCTCCCTCTGTCTCATTTCTGAATCTCAACCACACTGATCCCTCTCTGCTGTGCGGTCCTGTCCCCCATGCTGCTGTTTTGGGTCACTCTCCCTCTCCCTTTCTCCCTGAGTGATCAGGCTGAGTCTCATGGCCCTTGGGGGACCACCTTGTATCTCCTCTCACTGGGAACCTTGCTGGGTGAAGTGGCCCCTCTGTCAGCTGCCTTATCCACCTGGCCTTGGACCCTCAGGACACTTGCTGATCCCACTTAGAATTCTAGACATACTGCTTCTTATAGTTACGCTCTTGGAGACCACTAGCCAATTCAGATTGCCTCCTCTCCTCCCCTCTGGCCATGTTCAAGGCGCTGGTCACCTCTGGCTGTGGAAGGGGTGGAGTATTGCACTCCTTGCAGTGGAGGCGCCCACTGTGGTTCCCCCGATGTCCCCCGAAGCCTGATCTGTGGTGCTCCACTGTGGGTCAGACCGTTGGTCATGCTAAAGGCTAACTCAGACTGCTATATCCTTGGTCTTGAAGACCAGTAACAGGCTTTGGCATGATTCTGCCCCAGTTAGAGAAGCAGGTTAGCTGCTTGTGCTGCTCACCACTGAAAAATGGAAAAATCTGGATGGCCTCACATTGCCATGCTGACTCTTGAGTATTTCTCTATAGACTTCTTTTCCAACACAGCTTTGCTTTTTGTGTGTGAGCAGTTAATTTTTTCCTGTAGTAAAACATCTCAAAGCTTGCTCATTCTTGGGAGGCGAATTTTTTTCAGACAAAACCATGTGTTTCACGTCCTATGAATTATCACAACAGCATAGCTCTCAATGAAATCCAGAGGCTTTAATGAAATTGTGTCACTGAGCTACATGAACAGCTTGTGGCTGGCTCTCATTAGCATATGCTGAGCACTAAAGCTATGCTGGGCCGGAGTGGAGAGTGGACATTATTACCCTGACTTCCTGCTGTTAACTCTAAAGTGATCCTTCTCATGTCCTTATTTACATATCTTTGTTTAAGATGTATTATTTGCCTGTGAGGCGTTATTTTAAATACTCTCAGATCTCACAGTTTGCATGGTGTTCTGGGAGATGGAAGTGCCCCTGTAGCAGATAGCCAACACCTGCAGTGTAGCCAAAGCCATGCGGTGTAGCCAAAGCCATGTCAAGCTCAGCTGCCCTCAGATTTCCTAGAATTGATGGGTGAGTCTGCCATGAGCACAGGTGACCTTCCTTAGCACGGTTTGGTTTAGCTGGGTTCCTTCCTGATGGCACTGCTTACCTTTAAACTGGGTGAAGGAAAAGAAGTGGATGAGGGTGTGGGGGGCAGGGGGCCTGCATGCATGCAGGCTGCAGGAGCAAGCTCTTACCAGGTGGGACAGAGGGAACCGCCAGCTGGGATGGAGCCGCCAGGCAACCTGGTGTGGCCAGAGGTGCCCCGCCTTCTAGAGGCTGTATCCTCAACTGCCGAATGAGAAGGGTGGCTCAGATGCTTCCAGGAGGCCTTTCCAGCTCCATGCCGTGATTCTAGGGAACACTCTGAAAAAGAAGTCGGGGTGCGGGATCCTTTCCATATACCTGCCCTTTTGGTTTCTTCCACGCTGCCGTCTGTTTGCTCCCATTACGATCAAAACTGGAGTTGAGGCACATGTCCTGTGGTGGGTGCAGAGCTGCGCAGGTCATTGTCTCAATCCCCGTCAGCGCCGTGCAGTCTCCAGCGCAGCTCCAGCTCCCGGATGGTGGCCTGCTGAGGAGTTGGGCTCAGAGGTGGGGGCGCACAGTTAAACCTGGCTGGTTCCCGCGACTATGGGTTATGGGGCAGAGTAGAACGTCTGGAGTTCAGCAGCAGTGGAGGCCTGTCTCGGTCTCTGGGAAAGAGGTCCTTCTTCCGTGAGTAGCTTCGATTTCCATTGGGTTTCTGAGTTGTGAGACTTGGACATGTGACACTTGTGTGAGGTGAGTGACTCATGACTGTTGGCGAATTCAGATCCTCAGAGGTGGCATGCACCAAGAAGCAGTGTGGACTGCCCACTGTGGTCACTCCAGGGCTCCCTAGGTGGCCAGCACTGCAAGCCGTGGGTGGCCTGGGGCCACGGTGGCTCCCTGCTGAGCACCACATACCCACCCGTGTGAACTGCCCCCCGCCCCCGTGAGCCTGTGCATGTGAGTGTGAAGGAGAGAATCATGCGGCTACTCCTCATGTGTTTACCCCCAAAGGCCCTGAGGTGTGGACAGCCGCTCATGCATCCACACGCCAGGGTCCCGGGCTGTAGAGTGCAAGACCTTTACTCAGTGCCCAGGAGGACCCGTGGCCCAGGGGTGAGCGCAGAGCCAGGACTAACCTGGGGACTTCACATACTTGGTCTGTGCCCCGTGGTTATCATTGTCATTATCACCTACGTTACATTTTCCAGTAGATACAAAAGGAGATTTCTAAGATGTCTGCAGGGTATAAAGGATAATCAGATGGTGAGCACAGGGCAGCCACTTAAAGCCAAGAGGCGTGCCATCACAGAAAGTCCTCAGTGCTCGACCCCGCCTCCCCTCAGGAGTGCCCCTGTCCCTGAGTTCATCATTCCTAGTTGTCTTACCAATCTTCTCACATGTATTTGTGACCCTAAGCAATGTATTTACTTGTGCATGTTTGTGAGTTTTATATAAATGGAATCACGTGTTCTCTTGGAACACATATTTTTTCCCTGTTTTAGCTCTTGGCGAGAGCCTCCAGGACTGCGAGTGGAGCTGCAGTTTGCTCATTTTACTTCCACTTCCTCTCTGGTTGCGTGGCCCTCGCGCCTATTTATCCATTTTGCTATCGGTGGATGCTGGAGTCATTTCTAGCTTTTCGCTGTTGACAGCAGTGTTCTTGTGTATATCCTCTGGGGCATGTAGGCTGGGTCTAGGGCGGACTTTCACATTCATGCCAGGGGGGTATAAAATACCTCTTTTCAGACTTATTGGCCCCTTGGGCCACCTCTTCTGTGAAGTGCCTATCCAAGGCTTCCCAGCACCTTCCTTTGGCTTTGGACAAACACAATATATATTCTATGTACATAGCTTTGGCTATGAGTGCTGCAAATCTCTTTTTCAGTTTATTGCTTCTGATGAGCATAAGTTCTTAGATACATAGAGCTGAGTGTATCGTTGGTTCTGAGGTTTAGGTAAAGTCCTCCCTGACCTGTGAGCATAGAGTTTCCTGAATTTTATTGACAGGAGTTGTCTTTCTCCTTAGGTCTGTACCTACTAGGAGCTGATTTATTTAGATAGCATGACGCAGAGACCCAAAGTAGTTTTCTTTCTCCTCTGTGGCTATTCTATCTGTCCTGGCACCAAGTACTAAGGACACACTTCTCTGTCCTGCTGTTTTGGGATACTTTTGTGGTCATTAGCCAAGAGTGCATGAACGCGTGGTTGCTTTGGGCCTCTGCTTTTTCCCTTGGCCAAGGGCTGGACATATGGACCAAGTACTGCAGTGTCTCAGTCCCCAGAGCTTTGCAAGCCCCTCGCCCTCCCACCAGCTGAGGTATCCTGGCTTCAGTCTGCTATGTGGCTTTTAGAAATCCAATTATATAAAAGCATACAAAAATCTTTCTTAATTTTGATTGAAATTGCAATGACTCTGTAGGGAAATTTAGGGAGAATTAGTATCTCAGTATAATATTGAATCTTCCAGTTCAAGAATGTCATTTATTTCTTCATTTATGTAGGGCTTCTCTTAATATATTTCACTAGTTTGATAACTTTAGCTAGTAAGATCTGTCACATCTGTTTCTAGACATTTGATATTTTAAAATCTATTTTAAATACTTTTTACACAATTTCATTTTCTCCCTGTTTCTGATACATGGAAATGCATTGATTTTTTTCTTTGTACATTAACTTATTAATTTTACTGAGTTCTTATTAATTCTGATAATTCATCTGGATTTTAAAAAAGTGTAGGGTGGTAGTTTTAAGAATAGTTATTTCTCCCACATCCTTTCCAGTCCTTTACAGCCTTTACTTATTTTTCCATGTTACTGCTCTGGATGGGACAGAGTACAGCACTGAGCTGCCATGGTGCTGGAGACCCCCGCTGTTTTGCTATCAGGAGGTTTGCGTATCCCCTTTTCTTCCTGGTTTAAGAATTTTCATACTGATTTGATATTGAATTGTATAATTACTCTTTTAATATCAAAGATGTTTTTTCCCTTAATCTGACAATGTGTGGTGTTACATTAATCAATTCTAAATATTTACATTACTTTTGCATTCCTGAAATGAGCCCAGCTTTTGGATATTGCTGGTTTACACGCATATGCGTATTTAGAATCTTTGCCCTTATTCAAGGACTAGATTGGCCTACTGGTTGCTCAGAAGTGTTCTTAAGTTCTGTGTTCGAGGCTGCACCTGCCTCACACGGTGGTCGTGCAGATGGTCCCCTCAGTAGTCCCTGGAGCCCCAGCTGCTAGAAGTCTTTCTTCCTCCTGGGCACCATCCCCGCGGGGAGGCTGGCAGGCCACCCTGGTGCCTCCTGGGCTGGCTTCACTGACGTCACGGCGTTGATGCTTACAAGTAGTTTAGTGTTAATGAAGTTATTCTCCTGCTGATCTGTTATTTACTTGTTTATTTCAACAGAGAAGTAATTGAAAAGAAGCCAGAAAAATTTAAAGTCCAGTGTTTGACAGACATCAAAAACCTGTTTTTCCCAAATACGGAACCCTTTTATGCTGCTTTTGGAAACCGGCCGGCTGTGAGTACTGGGTTGGGCCCCTGAGTGCCCCGGACATTGCTCCCCCAGCAGCAGTCACCAGAGACCCTGGCCTGAACCTCATGTAAAGCCATCCCTCATCCTGTGAGACATAGCCTGGCAAGTGGCCGCATCTGGAGGCAGAGAGATTTGAAATCATGTCACACATGGCCTCCAGCTTTCTGTGAAGGCTGGCTGGTGGGCTTGACCTTGAGATATGGGCCCGTAAACTTGAAATTCCACATCACTTCTGAAATTAGGAAAGCAAGGGCATTTAATAGCATTAGATCCTTTCTCCCAGAGGGTGGGGAAGTCCACATCTGGAGTCTTAAGGGTTAGTGTTTTAAGAGTGTGAAACATACAGTCTTACAGGTGGAGAAAATGCTTTGAGGTTGTGTGTGTATGGCCCAAGTTTAGTGGAAGGTTCAGAATTCTGGAGAATACAGTGGATACAGTACTAACTGCTTAACCAGAAAATTCTCCTTCTCTTAAACACCATGACAGATTTTCATGAAACAGGAAAAGTGGGTCAGAGAGAAACCCCAAGGAAGGTCAGGATCACAGGACACATGGGAGGTTGCTTGCGCTTTAGCTTGGTTCCTGAACACACGAGGGGCCCAGGGCCCAGGGCCCAGGGAGGAGAGCTGGCTGGCTCCCCACTCACTGCAGGTGTGGCTCTGGTTAGTGCGAACTTGATACTCTTTAGATTAAAACAGAGATGGTGCACTTGTTTTACGAGTGAACTCGTTTAAATCACTTTTCCCCACACAGGACGTGTATTCCTACAAGCAAGTGGGGGTATCCTTGAACAGGATCTTCACCGTCAACCCTAAAGGGGAGCTAGTGCAGGAGCATGCCAAGACCAACATCTCCTCGTGAGTACGACAGCTGTGAGCCACCCAGGGTTGCTGCTGTGTCAGAGGTAGCACGCTGCCGTTTACTGTGGACTCGAAGCCGTTGCTGCCTGTGTTTTAATCTTTAATTACTCTAAAGCACATGTTTTAATGCCTATATTTTTTGTCCAAAATTTAATTTTTAGAAGCTAGAATCAAATCAGATTCTTCTCTAGATTTAAAACTTGAAGTAGATGTTTGTTTAGATTCTGCTATTGGAAGGAATTGAATGAATTCAAAACCTCCTTGTTTAGATTTGCCAAGTTAGGTTCAGAAGCCTAGAATGTGAATTAGAAATGTAACCAAACAGAAATATGTGAAGCCATATTTAAAAACCAGGAGCTGTATATCTTCTCAGATACTGAAGCTCCCTATTCCTGTGTAATTGTTAAGAAATTCTCCCATATATTTTGGTTAAAACTCAGTTTCTCAAGTCATTGGCCTAACCCCGATTGCTGTTTTTGTTTTTTGCAGTGCTGGGGATGGAACTCAGGACCTTTAACATGCTAGGCAAGTGCTCTGCCACTGAGCCAGATCTCCAGCCCTTTTTATTTATTTGAGACAGGGTCTCACTAAATTGCCCAAACTGGCCTCGAACTTACAGTCCTCTTGCCTCAGCCTCCCGAGTAGCATAGCTGGGATCATAGGCATGCACCACTATTCCTTGAGGCTTTATTATTGATTAGGACCTTGGTGTGTGTACATTTCTCTGAACTCATAATATGATGTAGAAATTTTTGAAATTTATCATGAATTGTTGTGTTTCCTTGTTCTAAATGGCTGCCCTGACAATGTCTTCATTTCTCATCGCCCTAACGCCAGTGCAAGTGCCCATGTGGAAGGGTCCCTGGTCTAGGGATGACCTAGTGGATTTTTGTTTAGGGTTACAAAGAACTTTCCCACAGTGGTGCCGTGCCCAGAGATGGGCTGTGCAGGTCTCGCAGGAGATGTGTGGAGAGGGATTCCAGTTTCTAAGATGGCTTGCCCAAAGCCTCACATGTTGTTCTGCTTGGTGCTGAGACTCGGGTTAAACTGCTGTGACCCCTTGCTTTGCCTGTGCCTGAGCCCAGGGTGGTCCTTTGCGTGGGAACTGATTCACATCTTGCCAAAGAATGTTCTCCCCTGACACACCTGCACCTGTGATGGGACTGCTCCAGTGAGAGGAGCTCTCCTTGCACGGTGCTCTGGCACTGAACTTCTACAGCCATCTGTCAGTCACGCAGGTGCACCTGGGGCAGCCATCTGAAGTGTCCTCAGGGATGGCCCTGGAGGGCAGGTGGCTCAGTGTTCTCCTCCATTGGCATTCACGAGTGTCGGGGCGTGCCACGCTCTGCCTGCTGCAGGGAGCCTGTCGGGTCTGGCTGCCCCCAGAGCGCATGGGCTTGGTTCTGGTCCCTACCGCAGCCTGGCAAAGAACTGCTCTAGCCTGGGGTCCTCTTACAGCCGTCAGCCTCACACTGATAGGCTTTAGAGCTGGGAGGTCTTTAAAAAATTTGTTTCAATCCCCAGGAAAGACATAATTCTTGGTTTATATTAAGAGAGATTTTCCCATTTGCGCCAGCGTAGGCTCCTGGCGCAGCCTTGGGAGGCCCCTTAGTAAACACACAGTCGGCCTTATTTAATAAGTTATTTTATGCCTCAGAACATACGAATTCCTGGAGTTTGGATTTCAAAAGCCCCTCTAGGTTTTCAAAAAGCAAATTGGAACTGGAAAGAGGCCCAGGACTGTTGAGGCGTGTGGGGATGCAGCGGAGGGCGAGGCGTGTCCGTTGGGCGGAGGTGCCCGGAGGTCTGAAAAGGCAGGTTCAGTGTAGCAGCTTTCTTTTTGTAGTGCAGAGCACAAAGTTAACATGCAGCATCCTCTTGGGAATGCAGAGAAAATAGAGTGAGAGAGTGTCGTAGGGAACATCGAGAAACCTCATCTAGTCCAGCTCTACACACTCTGAAGATGAGGCCTGAGGCCCAGAGAGGGCAAAATGCTTACCCAGGTCCCTCAGCAAATAAGGCAGGAGCAGCTCCCAAACCCTTGACCCACATGCCAGCCAGGGATTTTTCTCCTGAGACATGTTAATGATTTGTTGAATAAACTTATTGAGTACCCACTGTACATTTTTGTTTTGCTGCAGATATGATTCCATTTAATTCTCATAGTAACATTGTGGCAGTTTTCCTTTGCCCCAGTTTACAGGGGAGGAAATTGTGGCTTAGAGAAATTCAGCCCTCTTCCCAAGATCACAGAGCTGGAAGTGGCAGGACGATGGCCAGGCTGGGACTCCTATTGCCAAAGCTGCGTGTCTTTTCATCCTGCAGTGAAGCAGCCTCTGTTGGGTCCTCCCGCGAGGTGCTTTGCCTGTGGCAGCATCCCCTGTGCCCAGGTGGCCTCTGTGGCAGGCAGCAGTGCCTTGGCCATGCTGATTTCCTCCTGTCGTCCTTCCTCTGGGCGACATCAGGTCCCCACCCCTCCCTAAAGCCCTCCTTTATGTATTCTTGTTCCCAGCTCTTGATTCCAGGTAATGGGTACGGAGTGTCCTAGAGCGCCTTCAGTCACCTCAGGCAGGCGGTCACAGGTTGGGGTTGTAGGTCTTGCCCACTTTGAGGGCAGCCCTGGGTGCTGGTGTGACTCGGTGGCAGTGACGCCATCTGCTCTCCTTGCAGGTATGTGAGGCTATGCGAGGTGGTTGACCACGTCTTCCCGCTGCTGAAAAGAAGCCATTCTTCAGACTTCCCTTGCTCGGACACTTTCAGTAACTTCACCTTTTGGAGAGAGCCACTGCCACCTTTTGAGAACCAGGACGTTCATTCTGCCTCAGCGTAGCACGTGCCACGCAGCTCTCCTGCAGTTGTGTGGGAGCCTGTCACCCATTAAAGAATGGGTTGTGGGGACCCTGGAGCCGGCACTGGGAGCCGACGTGTGCTCGTTTTCTTAGAATTGAGGAGCATTTCTCCCCCTTAGCCTCTGCCTCGGAGTGACGGTTCTAAGTACACTATGGAGCGTGGCCCTTCTGCCCAGGAGTCGAGGTGCTCCTAGGGTGCCAGGCACCCTCAGTGGCCTGCTGCCCACAGCAGTGCTGTGTTCCCAGCCTGCTCAGATTCAGTTCTTGGTTAATGTGCAATATGGGGCTACGATGCCCAAGCAGAGGGGACTGTCCCGGGGCTGTCCCAGAGCTGTCCTACGAGGAGGTGCAGCTGAGGAGTGCCAGCTGTGCATGGCTTGGGTCGTGGGGGCACTTCCGCGGCAGCAGCGTTTGTGCTGCCTTGTGCACAGGGTGGAGAGGGCGCTGAAGAGCCGTGGGACTCAGACCCGAGGTCTCCCATGAGAACCTGACCCTCCTGGGTTCTGAGCCTTGGCCAGGCCTCAGTTGTGGCTCTGTGATGTTCCCTGGCAGTGTTTGCTGACTAGCCTGATGTTTAGGTGATAAGTTCTTAATTCCTTTGGTTAGAGGCAGCCTGCATATCCCCCATTCTCTGTGGCTCAAGGCTGGGACATTTTTGCCTTGATGCACCCGTGGCAGACGTTTTACTTAGAATGCGCTGTGTCCCGCTCTCCGCAGCTTTGCAGTGCCTTCAAGGAGAATGACAGTGACTTTCAAGGCGCATTTCAAATCGGTTCAACATCCTGTCAGCACCCTTGGACCCAGTGAGGTGGCGCTGTTGACGTGGCCTCAGCCGGGGCTCGTGCTGAAGGATGGTGATGGCAGTTTTTATTGGGAGATCTCAAAAGAAACTGATGGGTTTTAAGCAAATAGTTTCAAGCAGTTAAATTATATTCTTTGTAGATGTTATTTATTACTTCACTCTGATTGGGTTACTGTTGTAAGCATCCTAGCCATATTCTTTCAATTACAACTGTTACTAATACATTAAAAAATGAGTGTGCTAGACATCCAAAGAGCCTTATTCTGTGTATCTCACAACTGACCCTCTTTTGGAAATTATGAGTAATTTATTTTTTCTTAGCTTTTTCCACTCAAGGGTAAGGTTAAAAGTAATAATTTGAGTGACATTCTTGAAGCCAATAGAAGGTGGTTCTTGTTTATTAACCTAGCTGATGAAAGAACAGTGTGAAAAATGAAAGAATTATTTTGGTACAATATTTAGCTTTACATTTTTGAAGTATTTTTTTAAGGAGTGTTTTACTGTGATGACTGAAATACTTTCCAGTTAAATTTCATTGTTAGAATCATAGGCGGCAAAGCCTGGAACAGCTGAAGGAAATGTTACTCTTTCTGTGAAAGAAAACCTGGCGTCGTTGCCTTCGTTGTTGGTGGGCTGTTAGGGACCGGTGGCTCCATGGAGCGGTTCGTGGGGATGCAGAGTCCGGCAGACCGCAGACTCCCCAGAAACATGGATGTGCATGTGCAGAGTCCCTTTTGGAGGCATTAAAAATAATTAAAAATAGTCCTGCCTTAATGAACTCCTGGGCTTGTTCTCTGCTGCCCTTTAGAGGGCACGTGATTCTCCTGTCACAGCGTGTGTGAGTGAATTGTCACTGCTCACTGGCCCGCAGGTTCCCTTGCTTTCTGCCTTGTGCCCTGATGGAGCCTTGGCTCGGGGAGTGGGTGCAGCCCACCCTTCACTTGCCTCTGTAGGCCGCTTTCCAGGGGGAGCCTAAGAGCATGCAGCTTAGGACACTTAATTTTGATGTACTGTGAATTTCCACAGAACCCCGCCCTGAAACAGAGCACATCTTCCATACAATCACACTCTGAGGTCTCTGTCAAGACCAGTGTGAGCCCTGGGTGGGCTGTAATATTAGCACTTGCCTTATAGCTTCTGAAAACAAAGTTTATATGTGGGCTGCACCCAGGTATAGGTGAGTTGGTTTCTCTGTGTATTCGTTATAACCTGGTGACCCCAAGGTCACATGCTAGACAGCTGTATTTGGACCACATGTTTCAAATGGGCCCATGGAAATGAATTACTTCATTGTGAGAGGTCTCCAAATGTCTGTCACACATGATGAAGAAAAATGCATATATCTGGAACACTAGACAAAAATGGTTACATCTTCAAAAAGAATTCCCCTTTCAGTCTGAGGTTCTGATCACTTTATTTACATTTGATCTGTTTGTATATGCTGGTGCAATGATGAAAATCACTGTAATACTTCATTATATTGTGCTGAATGCAAAGCCAGAAAATATTGTAATAAATGAGATGGATGAAAGATTTCTCTGAAAATCAGGCAAGTGAATTTTAAAGTTTTTGGTAAGTTGTTAGGTTGCTGTTTTTCTGATGTGTTTTCAAGCACAGCATTTTATTCTCTACTTGAACATAACCCTTAAGGCTATTGCCTGCTCACTATTTAAAATGAACATCTTTTCTAATGTTTGAGAGTCCCTTCTTCCGAGGAACGAGAGGGATGAAGAAAGAGAATGGTGGGTTGCACCTGGGGGCCCCTTCCTGTCTTGGGCGATTCAGGAGCCAGGAGTCTCAGTAAGATGCTGATCACCAAGTGCTTCCCAGGGCCTGGCACTGACGGGTGTTCACACTGCCTCCTGTGCACTTTGGCCTCCTCTGTGGTATGCTCCAGGTCCATTTGTCATTTAAATGAATGAATCACAGTCCCTAACCTGTTGAGTTATTGAGGCTGAGAATTGCTTAATTTTTAGTCAACATGGCCAGAGACTCCTGGTTATCCACCTGTGTTGGCCTTAGTGTTTCGAAGTCAGTGGAAGACTCTGGGTGCCTAACTGTGACCTGCACAACAGAGCTGCACGAGGACCTAGGCTGAGCTCCTCAAGTTGCCTGGATCCACACGCTTCATCCCTGGCAGCTGTAGAATTAAGGTCATGTGTCTCGTGCGGCAAAGCGAGTCTTAACTGGTGTCAGGCTTCATCACAGACTTACTGCAGCTCAGATCCAGTCAGCAGGCTCTTTCACCTATAACCTAACAGCTAGCTTAAGCTATGCTGTGGCCTGTCAATGCCGCATACTCTCCCTGCCCTCAATCACCTTCCCTTGGTGGCACTGCAGGCTCTGTTGTGTCTGTGTAGTTCTGTGCCAGCTCGCACAGGTATCTTGATAGTTCAGAAGCTTGATATGCCCCATGTCTCAGGTGTGATCTGACCATTTGAGATGCTTTGTGGTGTGGTTTTCAACACCAGCACGGCACCACCCTGGCATCTAGGGCTGAGGAGTGAAGATGGTGGGATCGCTGCCATCAGCCTTGGGCCACAGAGTACCCTCTCCAAGCGGGTAATGCATGCGGCCCCGGCACAATCCAGGAACAGAGTCGTCATGGAGGAACACCAGGGAGGCTGCACTGAAAAGGTTAAGAACAAGCTCCTGGGGTCTAAATACCCTCCTCCTGCAGGGGGGCTGTCTAGCCAGCTGTTTGGAGGTCTCTGCCTATCTCCCTCATCTGCCTCCCTTTGAACATCTGCATTTTGTCCGTACACCTTGTGAGAGCAGCGCTCAGTCCCAGCTTCACCTTAAACTTAGAGAAGGTGGTTAAAAGGCCACTGTTTCTGACTTTCCTCTTCTAACCCCCTTTCAACTCCAGCATCAAAGGCTGTGATTAGAGTTGCTTCTGTTGCAAGCCAGGCATGGGCCTTGGTGCCCAAGGAAGCCAGAGTATTAGCAGACAGAGGCTGACCTTGGAAGTCAGTGGGCCCAAATGGCCACCTGGGGGCACAATCGGTTTTGTTTTGGCAGCAGAATTTGTAAAACGCTTCTCAGCTTTGTCAAAGCTCCCCCCCACCCCATTCCTGTGGTGCTTGGACTTGGAGACCAGCCAGGAGTGGACTGGACCTGGAGGGAGAGGGGGGACTGCCTTGTGGGGACTGTTTTGGTACCAAAGTACATCCAGTTGGCACAGCCTGAGGCCCAGCATCACTAACTGGCTTCAAAGGGGGAGCAGGCTGTGGCTGTTCAGGTCTGATGTCCTTTTAGGTTTATTGTTCTCTAAGTGTAGTCTCTGGCCTGCAGCTCCAGCAACAGGGAGCTCGTTACAAAAACAAATTCTTGGGCCTGTACTCTAGACCTACTGAATCAAGCCAGGGGCTCGGGGGCCCTGCAGTCCGTTTAAAGAAGTCCTTCAGGGGATCCTGGTGCTCGGCTCCTTTGGAAGCGTCAGTGCAGGGTCTTCTGCAGTTCTTCTCTTTCATCTCGTCAGGCTGGTGAAAACTGACTGCCCAGAGCTCACCCAGACCTGCCCAGAAAGGAAAGGGACATCCCTAGAAAGATAATCTGGCCTCGGCTGCCCTCCTGAGAAGGAACTTTAAAGCCAGTACCGGTGCCTGCTTGAGTCACAAGGTGTCATAGTGACCCTGTGACACACAGGATCCAGTCTAAGCACCCTTACTGGGGATCTCTGATGCGAGCCACCAGGACTGGGAGGGGCCCCGCAGGCTGGGCGGCCTGGGAAGGAGCCTGGTGGCTGTGCCCGGATTCCTAATGGCTCCCTTCCTCCTCCAAATTGCTGGAGCCTCGAGGTGCCTGTGCTGATGCCAGGATCTTTTCATCGTGCAGGAAGTCCATTCAGCCTGCATTGCTTTTAATGAGTTTTGCAAGCAAGTGGTCCCTTCCTGTGACTCACTCTGCCTTTTGTGCACCGGAGACTGTGGTTTTAAGTTTCACTTTGGAAAGTAACCACCACTTCTGCTTTCGCTGCTGCTGGAACCCGAACAAGTCACATTCATTTTGCAACAAAGAAATGTAAATGTAGGAGCGGCCAGTCATATTTCTGCCCTGATTGTAAAAACATCCTTTTCCGAGATGGTCGACAGAGCCAAACTGAGAAGAAATGGTTTATGTTTTCAAGCAACACATTCATTTGGGAACTTCATATTTTTCCTTCCAGAGCGGTTTTGTAGTTTCACTTTTGTCCTTTGTCTTTTTGATTCATGTTGCAGGGTTATCCTAAAAAACATCCAGCGCTTGTTGAGACAGTTAACCTTTAGGTTATTGAAAGAGACTTAGTTCTGAACGAATGTTCAGGTTCTTGCTTTTGGGTAGCACACAAAGGATGATAATAGAGGGAATTTCTTGTACACTTTTTAATGTTTTCCATCTGGACCTTCTCCAGAAATCAGGTAGGACCCAACTAGATGAATTTCTTAGGATTAGCCAGTATGTGTTAAGTAGACAAATGCCACATAGCATTTTTAACTCAAGTAATTATCTTCAAAATGTTATAGTGCTAAACTAAATTATTTTTAAAATATGCACAAACATAAAACAATGGCCCTTTTGCAATTGCAAAACCAAAGTGCATTTAAAATCAAGCGCAGATAAAACTAGAGCACTAATCAAATTCCAACCAGCAATGTTATGTGGTGGGAAATGGACGCATTGAAACTGGTGAGACGAGGTTGGATTTGGGTTTATGTCACATGCATTTGTGTTTTATGTTCCATTTGACAACCAGATCCTTTCAGCTTTTGAGCATGATGGACTGCCACTGAAGTCACCATTAACACTTCTACAGGACGCAGTAATGAAGAGTTTTTATTCCCTGTTTACATGTACGTCGGCTGCTAATGAACGGGTGCAGATTTTACACCAGGGATGGGTCCCCCCTAAATCCATCATCTCAGTTTGAATGTGGCGCTGACTTGGATATGGGGACTTTTGGGTTCAGCCAGGGACTATGTCACCCAGGCATTGTTCTGATTTTCTTTTTAAGTGCCATAAAGCCTTTGTTTGGAGCTCTGTGGTCACTGAGCCTACTTAAGCCATCAGCACACTTCGGGGTTGGGATTGGATGCCTGTCCTCCTTCCTTTCCTGTGGGACTGACAGATGGGGCATCAACTGAACCAAACAGGACACCCATGTTGGCTTAGGCCCTTATGTCCTGGCTCCCTGGCAAATCGTAGTGGAGGTAGCTTAGGCCTGAAGCCACGTTGGGGATTTTTAAGTATCTCCTTTTACCCCAAGAGTTGGAGAATTCCTCCCCTGTGACTCCATGCAGGTGAGGGGTTTCTGAATAGTCTTAGTACTCGTACCTAAGTAGTCAGGGTGCTGGCACCTGGGAATGAGGCAGTTTTGCACTTAGTTGTCCTGCACTCTGATTCTGTGGGTCGACACTTAGTGTCCCCACCTGGGACAGAGCCCCCTTCCAACAGGGGCAAGGAGCAGCCCAGGAGACAGGATTTCCTTCAGGGAGCTGTTCACACACCTGCATAACTGCTGACACCTGACAGTGGAGGGACCAACAGCCCAAAGGAGGCGGGTGGGCAAGTTCATTTTTAGAGAGCTGAAGCCGTTTTAAAACTTCTCTTTAGTGCTCCCTTTGGCATCCAGCTGGCAGATCATGTGAGAACCTTTGCATAGATTTGGGAGCCCTGGGATGGGAGGAGGCTTTCTCTGGGGACTGGGGAACCTGGCCTGGTTACCTCTCATTCCCATGGGTACCTTCTGTTGCAGGATGGGGGTAGGACAGCTGACCCTTAAGATCTGTCCCTGTGCAGCAAGTCCCTGGTGAGAGGATAGGGGAGGAATCTTGGCATGGTACCTTGAGACGAATGACCTCTGGTGGCCTCTGTCTCCCCTGCACATCCATTTCCTGACCACTGTGGCCCCAGGCTGATCAGAAAGCTCCAGACCCTCTGTGGTCCTGAGATACCCTTGACATCTGCTGGGAGGAAGGAGATAAGACTCTGGCCTCAGGGGAGGCCTTTCTTTTCCCCTTCTGCCAGCAGCAGTACCTGTCAGTGTCTGTTTACAGCAGTGTGAAGCCATTGGCTGATGTCTGACAGCTGGAATTCAGACACGGGGCACTTGGGAGTGTCAGGTACCAAGCACAGCAGTGTGAGCTGAGAGAAGGGCAGACATTAGCCTCACTCTGTCCTCTGGGGAGCATCTTGCCATCCTGTGGGGATAACGGTGCTTTCTGAGGCACTCATATTACTCCATGTGCTTCATCTGTTGGCTGAAGTCCCCTAGGGGGCTTTCCCCACTGGCATCCCAGCAGACTACATGAATGCACTCTTTAGTGTCTGCTGCAGCCCACAGGATACTTTCCAGTTAGTTCTTCAGCTTGCTCGTTGCCCACCTGTCCCGGGCATCAGCCTCAAGTGTGCTTATGCCCAGCACCAGCTGCATCTTCTGTGGCCTCTTCCAAACTGGCCCATTCAGAGCTCTTGGTGCTTTGGAAACTAAAATGTAGCACAACTGTCATTTCTGTCTCCAAGTCCTTTTTCATAGTCATTTTCTCTATTCAATTGAGAAGTCTAGTGAAAACTGAATTCAGAGAGATTTGTCTAAGATCTTCCAAGTAAAAGGCTGGGAGAGCTCGGTCTCCACATTCAGCACCGTATCAGGGTCATTGGCTGCATCCCTCTGTTTTCAGTAGTTAGTGCTGCATCTACCAAGGGTGACATCGTGCATGTGGCCACCAGGACAATGGAGGGGAAGTAGGAAGCATTGGAGTGATGGCCACCTGTGCCCAGCCTAAGCAGCTCCAGCCTAAGAGCCCCAGCATCCGTCTTGGCTGAGCTGATGACAAGGAGAGGGCCCGGAGCAGGGTCAGGCTGTGAGAAGGACTAAAGCGGCTCCGCAGTGTTACTCGGGGCTGACTCATCATGTGCACCACACAGTACTGGCTTTTGGAAAAAGCTGTTTGAAATATTTGCTTTTTAAAAAATGGGGTAAACACTTCCTGTTTTGAGCAGGAATAAATGTAAACCAGACCCCACTCCTCTCACCAAGTAGAGCTGGCCCTTGGTCCTTCCAGAAGTTTGCTTGGGTGGGGAATGGAACACATGTGGCTGGAGCCCCTGTCGGCCACGCCATCTCTCCTCTGAGCTGGAAGCCTTTGCCAGGGTACTAGAAACCAGCCAATAGGATGCACCAGCGTGAGCCGAGGGAATGGTGTGCGGGCAAGGACTGGAACGTTGGGCTCTTCGGCCTCTGTCGGTTGCTCTGGCTGCTACAGTAGAGGAAGAAGGCAAAGTAACGACCCTTGCCTGCAGCTGCAGAGTTCCAGGTGTCCAGCATGCTGGTGGCAATGAGAATTGGGTTTTGGTTTCCTGGCTAAGCAGGGGCAGTGAGGGGAGTTTGGAGACCCTGAACCTGGGAGGTGTGATTGGGGTGGCTGCCTGTCCTCTGAGGAGTTGGCTTTCCTATGTATTGTAGATTTTCTGCCAAAAAGCAGCTGCCTTCCAGGGACTGTATTTCTCACTTCTGTATTAGGAGGGACCATGCCACTATACTTTGCCGTGGAATGTCAGCACTGGTGACTTGTTTTGCTTCTGGACCAAAGTGGTGGAACATGCCCTTTCCACCTGCGCTGTGTTTCTAGGAACTGGAAGATGCACCTCTCAGGGAAGAGCCCTGAAAGGGAAGGAGGCAGGGTCCCCAGGGGCCTGGGGTCCGGGGTCCTCGTAGCCTGCCAGGCACCAAGATAGGAGCCAGAAGACTTCCAGGCCGTGAAGCTCTGGGCCTCAGGGGTTCCTTTATGACAGCAGCTGGCATTTCCCAACTGATGAGAGAGTGAGAGGAAGATGAGGGAAGGGACAGATGGGAGCAGAGCTGGGGGCAAACGCCTCAGGAGCAAGGGGCACCCAGGCCTCTTCCATGGCCACAGCTGGCATTTTTTTCTCCTGCTTGTAGTTCATTCACACGATTTTCAAATCTTTAGCAGCAACCTCATCCTGGCCCCTCTGCGTCAGTTTTGGAGACACAAAGGGAGGTGGTGGGGCTGTGAGGAGAGGGCAGCATCTTCAGGAGGTGCCAACAGAGTGGACCTGGGCAGCAAGCCGGGTCCACCCGGGCGCGTGCCACCACCACCTGAAGACATGAAGCGGTGGAGCTGTGGGATTTCCCGGCATCACAGGAGGGGCTCAGACGCTGGGGTCCCTGATTCTAGAGGTGTTCCCAGCAGCTGGAGGGAGGGCCGTGCAGAGAGGACCACGTGCTACTGTCCACATGGTTGGATTTCCATGGAAGAACACTGGATTCAGAAATCATACTGACCTGTGACTTATTCTAGGAGCTTCTAGAAATCATCTCTTCATTGAGTTAGTTGTTTGGTTTCTGAAATGGTTTTTAATTGCTTTCCTCAAATCTGCCTCGTCCAGGTACCCTGGGAAGGGGATGGACTGAGTGGTGAGAAGGATGGGGGCTGGGCAGGTCCCAGCCCTCCCCCCCTTCTTCCTTTTCGGAGGCAGCTTCGTTTTCTGTGGGGGACACCTGCCTCATTGGGGCTTCCAGAACGAGAGTGGGTGCACACACGTACCCCATCCACGCTCTCTGCATCCCCCAGCACACCCACACACAGCACACCCACACACAATGTGTGTGCATTTCTCTTCATATATCAACACAGCAAGCTTTCCCAGATGTTTGGGGGAAGTCTCCAATAGAAATGGAAGCACATGGGCTGGGGTTGTGGCTCAGTGGTAGAGCGCTTGCCTAGCATGTGTGGGGCACTGGGTTTGATTCTCAGCACCACATATAAATAAATAAAATAAAGGTTCATTGACAACTAAAAAATATTTTTAAAAATGAAATGGAAACACACTAGCCAACTATATAGGATTTGTTAGGTTGGGTCAGGGTCCAGGATGTCCAATTAAGGGGACCGGTCAGCAGCTGCGGGAGCTGCCAGCCAGACGCTGAGGCCACCAGTAGACATGCCTCCTGTCAATCAGCGGGTCTTCCTGACCTGTCCAGGAAGGACTCTGGCCTTCTCTTCCTGCCCCCAAGCCCTCCCCTTCCTGACCGGGCTTTTAAAATTCTCCCTACACTGGAGCCCCAGCGCCATTCTCCTGGACACACTGATGGATGGGAGGATTCAGCCCGAGAGCGTGTATTTTCAATAAAGCCTTGCTGAACAGCTTTAATTCATCTCCTTCTGGTCGTCTAGTCTTTACAGGATTATCATTACCATCATCATCATCATCATCATCATCATCGAGACTGTTGAGGAATCAGCAGAAAATTTCAGACACTGTAACTAATGTCTGCAAAAGGGTAGTATATTGTGTTCACGAAATGGATACCACTAAAAACAAACCGACCAAGAGAACAGTCCATCAGGGTCTGGGAAACGGGGTCTCCAACCAAGGAGAAAGGCCAGAGGACTTCAGAAGTAGACTGTCAGGGTCAGCGCTGGCCCTTTAGTGGGAAGATTTCCAAGGGTAAAAAGCAGATAAAATATATTTAGCAATGTGGAAAACACTGAGACCTTTTCTCCCATGCCATTTTTGGGGGTGGTGTCGGGGGAGGAATTAGTAATAGCTTGAAAAAATAATGAGCAAGAAAAAAGCATCATTTTTAACCCTAGGAAAACCCAAAATGATAGAAACACAAGTCAGTGCCTTGCTGTTCTAGGAGGCCCTGGCATGGGAAAGAGCATATGTGAAAGATAAAACTCCATTTGTCATAGGTAATGAGGAATGACTAAGTTTGGCTGGTAAAAATATTGTGTTTATATTATTTTGAATCATAAACAGCAGAATGCTCGGCTAGGAGGATTGAACGGGCACCTCTGGGGAGCGCAGGGCTGTGTGTGGTGGGGCGGATGGGGCCAACTGTGTGGGCTTCCTTCTGGAAATACTCTGACTTTTCAAACCATGTGAATACATCATTTGGATTTGGAAAAACTAGAGACTAACAACTGTAAAAAGCAAGCCACCAAAATACAGGGATAAAGATGAAGGTAAGAGCAAGGGGGCGGGGAGGAGAGAGCGGGAGAGAGAAACCAGGGGAAAGGAGAAGGTTGTCTGTGTCCTTTCTGCACCCTGCCCTGTCCTCCGGGGCAGCCATCTTTGGCTGGTGGCTCTTCCTGAGCCACCCCTTTTACTCACCCTGGTGGATAGTCCAGGACTCCTGAGGCGAGTGTTTGAAACAATGGTCTTATGTCTGTCTGTTTGTGTCACAACAGGACAATAAAGGAAGTATTTGGAGAAGGAAAATACCCTGAAGGCCTACTGTATGGCCAACACAATGTCAGGTGGTAGGCGCTCTGAGGAGCTCAGGTCCCCGAAGAGACAGATGTTTAAAGAAATCCTGTGCAGGATCGGGCAGTTGCAGCAATAGGAGTGCCAGCGTCCTGGCACCACGGAGGGAGGGTCAAGCTCAGGTGCAGGTGGGGGGATGGACATTTTCAGGGTAAGGAAGGCCTCCTCTGGGAGAGGACGCTCGGCTGAGTCTGCAGTGATGAAGGAGCGTTTTGCAGCTGGGGAGTGGAGAGAGCAAGGTGAGGAGGGAGAACGAGGTGGAGGCGGAGCAGCGGCCGTGCAGCTGGACTGTGACTGCGCGCCATGGGGACGGGGGTGGGCAGGGCCCGCAGCACACCGCGTGCTAACCTGATCATGCAGTGTCCTCTTGCACTCACTGGATGGCTACTAAAAGTGAAGGAGGAGGTCGGCATGGGCGGGTGGTGTTTAGAGGGGAGTCGGAGGGGGCTGGAGGCCTGAAGGACGGGAACAGAGGCAGCTCCAAGAATCTGGGTTTCTAGCACAGATGTGGGAGTTCAAGGACCCATTTCAGAGTCCAGGCTCAGAAAAAGAGCCAGTCAGAGGCATAGATGGGCAGGTTCTGAGGCAGCTTGGCTGGTGGACCTCTGGGGAATACCCATGTGATGGCCAATGAGCAGCGGGTGACTTGTCCCATCTGGACATACTTTACTGTCCCAAACAAGGTGGACAGGAGGGATTCAGACCCAGCAGGAGAAGTTGCTGGAGACTTCCAACATGGTGCTGAGCTCTTGTGGACCCCTCCAACTTTCCCCTCCCTGCCAGACTGACCTTTGCTGCCTTTACAGGGAGGCACAAAGCTCAGGGTGAGGAAGGGCTCACCTGCGTGGTGAGATGCTCCTGGAGCCATACCAGGGCCTCATCTCTACGTAAGACCACTGAAGAGCAGCCACGTCCCCTCTGGGAGCCTCAAGGTGCAGCTCTGGCAGCACTGTGGATCCTGGTGGCCTTCAGGTTTCTCTTCTTAGCTTCTTGGCCCAGGTCTGGCTGAGAGGGCACCTGTGTTCATTTTGCACCCATGCAGAAGAAGGGGAGGAGCTTCATTTGGCCTTGGAGCCAAGGGTGACCTCCTTCTCCTTGTGTTCCTCCTGGGAGGTGTGGGGAAGTGTGTGTGGGAGGTGTTGACAATTGTCTAATGAAGAAAACTGATATTTTATTTCTATATGCCTATTAATTCTTTAAAAATAATTTAATTTACTTTTTATTTACAAGTAGTTACATGTATTTATAGTGTACAACATGATGCTTCAATATACATTGTGCAATGTGCTCATTGTTTGTATATTTGACAGTTGCTAAAAGAGTAGAGTTTAAATGTTTTCATCACAAAAGTGATAAGCATAGGTGAAGGATAGGTAAATGACTTAATCCTTCCACAATGTAAGAAGAGGAGAAGGGATATCGAGGGGGAAACCAAAGCTATCTCACTTACGTTGGTACAGCAGAAAAACAGAGGGCTCTGGTCACGGACAACACTGTGGATGTCCAGTCTGCTTTCCATGGCCCTCCAGACTTCTTGTTAAATGAGAAAAATAAATGTCTATTTGATGAAAAAGATGCCTCCACAGTGCGTGCGCAGGTCAATGCTGTTAGTCTTTCATGCAGTGTGACTAGGGGTGGCAGGGCAGTTGGTGCACCCTGGCGTGGTTTGGCTGGGATTTTGAGAACACACTGTGCGAGTTTTCCACAAAGGAAAGGGGACTCTGCGGGGTACGCAGCCTCACCTGACCCTTCTCTATGGGGTCTGGGGCCTCACTTGTCCTGCATGGGGCATGGCAGCTATAAGCCCCATCAGAATGGTGGCTGCGGTTGAGGCTGGTGAGAACCTCGGATCAGGCCATCTTCTGGCTCCTGTCAGCAAGGATTCTCAACCTTGGTTGTATTTTAGACTTAATTGGTGCAGGGAGTAGATTTTAAACATTATGGATGCCTGAGTTCCACCCTAGACCAATTGAATTGAGTCCGAATCTTCCCACCTGATGGGAAGTGTTTCCCCGCTGAACTCTGCCTGCATTGTAGGTCTGAAGGACCCCGCCTGTGGGGGGTGGATTTTATCTATAAAAAAATGAAGACTTCTGAGGTTCAGGGGAAGGGGTTGTTTTCCAAGGGATAGTCCAACTTCTTGAGTAACATAGAGGAAAAATCAAAATGGAATTAGCAGGACACAAAAAGATAAAAATACCCTGGCACACCACCAACAGGAGGGAATGGCCTCAGAGGTGACAATTTAGTTCAGCATTTGGGTGCCAGGGACACCTGGGGAATCAGAAACGACATTTGTTTTAAAAGGCAGACGGGAACCTCTCGTGAAATATGGAGACTTGAGATTTCTCGAGCGTGCAGAGGAGAGCAGCTGGCGTCTGGAGAGCAGTCAATCGGCGGCTGTCACCAGGAACCTCCTGGACAACACAGGTTTCCTGTTGAATTTGCGTTTATAGAAAACACCACGCAACTGGCCGGGCACACTGGCATTCTGGTGAGGCGAAAATAATAATGTTTCACTTTTTTGTATGCTTTCCTCACCCATCCAATTCTCTAGGTGCCTGTGACAGTGTTTGGCGGGATCTGAATGCACTGTGAATTGTACCTGTCCGCCTGCTGCTGTAACGGTGCCATGTGACTCTTCTAGAGGCTTCGGATTTGCTTGAGTTTTCTAACTTTTGTGAGAGAACCGGGTGATACTGAGATAATCTCATGGCTCTGTTGACTATTTGGAAAAGTGGAGGGGTGAGAGGATTGGCATCGGGTTTGAGCTCCTTTGCAGGTTCTGGAAGAATCATGCCCAACCCGTGGAAGGTAGGTAGAAGACGTAGCTTTGGAAGAAATCCACCGGAGACCTGCTTCCATCAGGAACCTCTCTCTCTAACACTGAGAAGAAGGAAAAATTTGAAAAGAGAATTATTTCAGACTTCAGTTTATTTGGATTTTCATTCCTACATGGAATGAATAAATGGGGAAAAAACTGAACAGTGTCCATATTTGAGAGTTCTTAGATGCAGATTTGAGGTCACTGTATAGTCTCTCCAGGGTTATTTTGGACTACATGGCTGGACTTATTTTCTGTGTGAAATAAAATGCAGGTGGATTTTTAGAATAGGGACCAATGTGACTTTGGAGTTAATGGATTTACTATTCTGTTCTTTCCCATTTCAGAGCCTCTGGGGACACACACATGAAGTGGTAGTAGGAGGAGCTGAGGAGGGGTCTCACAGCCAGTGTTCTACCCTCAGGGGACAGCTAAACCCATAGGCTCACTTGCACAGTTGAATCTGCATCCCTGAATGTGGTGACAGCAGTTACCCTACTGGTTTGTTCTGCATTTGATCAGTGAGTGGCCAGGGTTGGGGTAGGTCTGTGGAGGCAGTAAGTATCCAAATACTGTGTTGGAAAACTCACTCCACTCACTAGTCTTTCTGTGTTGGTAAAGTAGTCCTAAAACAGTATGGGATTCTAGTACATTGTCTTTAATCTTTTTAAGCTTGTGCAACATTTAAGGTAGATTATGGATGTGTCCCCAGACAGATAGCCACTCTAAGGTTGGATAAAGTTTCCTGTTGATTTAGCTAAAGATGCTGATACTGTTGGAGTGAATTGGCCCACAGTAGAGAGCAGTAGGTGATGCTTCATGTCTCTGTGTAGCTTCTTCTGGCCCTTCATTTATTTTGTTTATAGGGTGCTGACCAGGCAGCCCAGGCTGATCACAAATGTCCTTGGACAAAATGGTTCACCTTTGTCTTTAGAATGGAGATGATATCTGTAGATTGTGGTGCAGATTAAATATGTTAATACTTATGAACACTTGGGACAGTACCTGGCCCCTACTAATTCCATCTAAGAACTTGTTATTATTATTCAATGAATATAATAAACACAGATAAAACTCAAGTTAGGGAAAGACAAAAATCATAAAAAACAATTCACTTGTGTCGCTAAACTGAACCCCCCAAACTGTCCAGACTTGATCTCGTGCTTTCCCCTGTTCTCTCCAGCTGGTGGTGCAGGTGCACTTGCAGCTCTGAAACATCTCTCCTCCAGACGACTCGCCAGAGATGTATGAGAGCTCACAGTCCACCTGATTGGTCTAGCAGATTCAAGGCTTGCCACCCTCCCTGTCCATCACCTTCCCAATGCTGTGGAGGAGGGAAGTTTCCAGACAGATCGGCATTCCTCTATCTCCCTCTGTGTTCTTGGAGACACAGGTCCTCAGTCTCAGTTCACATATCTTCAGCTCCCTCACGCGGCGGGCTCCCAGGCACCCCTGCAGGCTCCTTCATCCTCACCATAGCTGAGGGCAGATTGGGATGGGTGGTGTGCCTCTGTTGCTCAGCAGAGACAAGGCCCTCTACGTTTACAATAGCCTGGATGGACTGGACCTAAATGGCCCCTGCCCTGAGAAGGGGTCCAAGTTCTTTCCCTTCTAGCTCTGGGTAGCAACTGGGAAGACATTTTGAGGGGTTCCCATCTGATGGAGAAGGCATTGTGGCTTTTCTACTGTGCCATCGTCTTAAAAAAATAAATAAATAAAATAAAAAAATCACCAGGCAGCATCTGGCCTGTCTGTGGCCAGGGAGAAGAAATGGCCACAAATTTGGTCATGGTTTATTGAGCATCTATTTTATGTCTGGTACCATAATATGCTTTCTGCTTATCATAACTTAGTTCTCAGAACTGCCCTCAGGAAGAGGGGTGGACGGCCATGTGCGCAACTGCCCAGCAACTTGAATCCATAGCTGGTACTGGAGCCAGGCTCTGAAGATCAGTCCCATGATGGTGAGATCTAACCTGCTGTCCAGACACAGGAAGAGGCACAGCGTGATGAACGGCTTGTCTCTCACAGGACGTGTGCCCCACACGGCAGGGGGACGCTACTGGAGGTGCTGTGGCTTCCAGAGCGGATGTCCACATTTCTGAGATCACTCTGATTCACCTGGAAGCAGAGCATGTGAGCAGGTGGCCCCTGTCTCCCAGCCAACACACCCTGAAGACAGTGTGGTTTCCAGCTGGGCAAGACATGGACGGAGGAGGCATCTAGCAAGCTGAGCTTGGGTTAATGGGGCATCCACTACATGTCCAGCACCTGACGGGGCTCTGGGTCCAGGCACGCTCCTCCCTGTGTGCCCCAAAGCCATCATCCTCACAATCTCACGCTCCTCAGTTGTTTCCCAGTTTCTGCTCAGTCACGTGCAAAGTCTCAGGGACACCTTGTGCTATTCCTTGTTGACCCCTCCCATCATGGCCACACTGAGCCCCAGGCCTTCTCCATGCCCCTGGCCTGGCCCACAACACTGTATACTCAATGTGTTCTATTTAGATATTTGGGAACCATTTTGAAACCACATTGGAACAGGTCCCTGCTGTCCCTGTCTGGTCTCCCATCTCATGCATGTGGCTCCTGTCGGCATCTCCTGGTGGGAGCGTGTAGAGACGCATTCATCACCCAGGGAGGAGTCATAGCGAGAGGAAGTGGGGATTCCTGGTGGATGGGCTCAGCCCTGCTGAGTGCCAGGAGAGTCTCTTTCCCAGGGGTCCCTTGGGGAGAGCCCCGTCCCCTCTCTGGGCTTCTGTTCTCCAAGTCATCACCATCACAGCTGGTTTCTGATCATCACCTGGGAACTCCCCAGAATGCAAATTCCCAAGTCCCACTCCAGATCTCCCGGATCAGGAGCTCAAGGCAGGGGGGAGGAAGGAGGTTCTGAGACAGCCTGCGGTGGAGAAGCAGAGGCTACACAGCGTGGAGTCCCTTTGGGTCCTGAGAGTCTAGAGCCTCTGCTCCTAATAAGCAGGACGGATTGTATCTGTAACCAGTGACATCTGGGATGGCAAAGGGTGAGGGAGGGCCACGCCCAAGAAAATGAGATGCACATAGTGGTCTTGGAAGTCCCTCTCGAGGCAGTACCTCCATTCACTTGCTGTTTTCAGAGAAAGCTGACAGGAGACCGTGGGAAGGCCCCCATGTCCCTGCAGTGTTGGCCTGGGAACAGTCCCTGCCTGTTCCTGGGTGTCCCCTGGAAACACTCCACAGGGCTGGCCCTGGAGAGGGGGCCGATGGCAGCTTTGTGCATCTTAGAGGAGATACTGTTTCTCCATTGGTCTCTAACACAATCGGGCAAGTGTGCGCTGGCCCGGCTGGCCTCCAGCTGTACCACGTGCCCAGCTCTCCTGGAACAGTGCCTCGGCCTGAGAAGGGGGGATCTGTTTCCATGGAGGCAATCCCAGCTCCTGTTGACGGGTTCGTAGCTCACCCCTGGGGAGGTCTGTTTTCTGGAGCTGGCTTTGGACTAAGTTGGAACATGGTGATCCTGGGCCCCAGCACGTGGCCTGGCCCGATGGGTGTGGTGACATCCAGCTGATGGTGGCTCGAAGTATGTTGGGTCATTTCCTAAAATTGCGTTGGGCTCCTGGGGAATCCCAGAATCACTTTGGCCGGCTCTTGGCTCCCCTGTGCTGTGGGAGGGCGTGTTACACAAGCCTCCTGCTTGCCAGCTCCTGCCTAGTGGAAGGCAGGCAGCAGGAGCGCCATGATGCTGGGAGGGGCCTGTGGGGGCTGCTTGGGTTCTTTCTTCCATGCTGTGTCACATACACAACAGACCGGAGCTGCGGAGGTTTGCAACTTCCAGATGAAAGATCAGGGCCAAGAGAATCTTCCAGAAAGCGACAAAAGAAATGAAGGATAGAGTGAGGATGCTAAATTTAGTTTCCTTTTCTGAAACTAAATGACTTACATGCAGCTAAAGAATACTCCTTGTACAATGGGTTTCTAATTATTATTTTATCTATTTAGTTTAGATCAATTCTCACAAGAATGCCTTACACCCAGAATTATTGCCACTGCTTTACTGATGAGGAAACTGAGGCTCAAGAAAGTAAACCAACTCCCCCATCACACAATGGCACGCTGTCTAGGTTTGAATTGCACCCTACAGATGACTGGAGGGGTGGATGACATCCAGGCCTGCTCTCTATTCTGTTCCTCTCGGGGTGGACTTGAGGGTGACCCTGAAGAATCTGCTCCCATTGAGGGAGTCACAGTGTCTGAATTTTCATTATCTCCAAGCTTAAGGACTCTACCTCCTTCAGCCCGCAATTCTAAGTGATTGACATTCCCTGCAGGTGGGTGTGTTCCTGCACAGGTGAGTGCGAGGTAACGCACGTGATGTTCACATGGTGAGACTTTGGGTGAGGACTGGTATTATTGCATATCCACACCATGACACCACAGCTGGCATATAGAAGACATTCCCTGAGATAGAGGCACTTAAGGCATCTGTTACCTGCTGGTACTTGGGCAGGAGGTGAGGCACTAACCAGGAGAGATTCCAGAAGGAAAGTGGGACAAAGGCTGACCACTCAGAGGATGGAGTGCGGCTTCGCTCCATACGGTTCAGGGGTTAATATCTCCATCTGCAGGTGGAGAAATGGGCCCAAGAAGGTGGATGAACAACTTGGTTACATTGAAGCCATTCAGTCTCAAGTTCAGACTCCAACAGCAACTTCTCTGTGCCAAGGACTGTGCTTCCAAAGGGGAAGACAGAGGATTCCATCCTTGTCCCAGGGAATCCTAGTCTCTGGCAGAGACACACCAGCACATGAGCACATCCTAGAAAGGCAGAACACAAGAGGACATGGATTGTAACACCAGCCAGGTGCTCTGACTTTCACAGACTAAAGGGAAGTGGAGAAGGCGGCCTTCCTGTTTCAGATGGCATCCGTGAAAGCAGGTCTGCCCCTGTAGTCACGCTCACACACCAGCTGTGCCCTCTGAGTTCCAGCCTGGCAAGTTGGATGGATACCACCCCGGGGACACCCATTTTGCTTGATGTGTCTGGCACAGGACATCCTGTGAGAGGAGCTGGGACAGGAGCCCAGGTGTCTCTGGGGGTTTCTAGAATCAGGTCAGGTGAGTGTGGGCGGAGCTGGAGCAAAGTCCTTCTTGCCTCAGAATTTCAAACAGATGATGGGTGCATGGGTGCGGGGTGGAGGGTTGTCCCAAAGCACATTCTGACAGCTCTGCAAGCTTCTGATCAGAGCTCAGACAGGGGACAGAGGCTGACACCTGCCAGCAAGTCTCAAGTGGAACAAGCCTGAGGCTTTCCAGGTGGGATTAGGGGAAGGGACAGGAGAGCAGCAATGGCAAGGCAGGCCAACTCCTGGCAGAGAACTGGGGCAGTCAGGCAGGGGAAGGGGGAAGAAACAACTGCGTGCCAAACACTGGACACAGGTGAGCCCATTTAATCGTCCCACAGAGCTCTGACATAGGGCTTTAGGGACCGGGGGAAGTGGCCTGCTCCAGCCTGCCTTGTTCAGAGGTGGCAGAGGCGGGTTTTCAGCTTTCCCATACCATCTTCCGGTTGCACTCATCTCTGCAGACCTGACCCTGGCCATGACCCTTACACATGATGACATGGCAGTTGGCACCTGCTCATACGTCAGCTTTCATGTCAGTGGTGCAGGTAGCCCCTGGGTAAACTGGGACCTCTGTGGGAGGGCTGGTAAGGGGGGTTCAAGAGGGACATGCGGCCCAGCTCTGAGGAGGAAGTGGAGAGTCTTAGAAAGATAAACACGTCTAAGCAGGAGCCTACAGGTGTGGTGTGCCCGTGTCTTGGGGTTTGTGGGCCTGGAGTGTCCACCAGGGGAGCCAGTGATGGGAGGGGGATGAGGCCAGAACAGGGAACTGGGGTGGAGCAGGCTCCCTGGAGCCCATAGGTGATCAGGGTTGGTGGAGGGTGTTCAGAAAAAACAACAAAACCAAGCGAGGCAAAGAATCCTCACCCTGTTGTTGGATGGGGAGGGCGTCACCAGCAGAGAGAGAGAGATGGTACCTGAATGCTGGATGGAGAGGGTTGGAGCTGGGCTCTGGCCGCCTGGGCACGGAAGCCCCTGGATCCCCTGGTGGAGTCTGCTCCCATTGGTTGGAGCTGCTCAGGGGCTGGTCATGCGTTTGCCTTGCAAGACGCTGCATGAGTGTTGAGACCCACGGCTGCCACCTTGCAGGCCTCTCTCCGGGTGGCTGGTTCGTCTGCCACCCTGTGCTTCACAGGCAGAAGAGAAAGTCTGTCATCTTGGTGCTGTCCTGTGGTTGGAGGTACAGACGTGAACCGCACCCGCAAGAGAGTGCCCTGAGAGGGGACCAGTGTAGGCAGGTGGAGCTGCCACAGGCCCCGGAGGTAGTGGTCAGACAGTGGTGGGTGGGCTGTGTCTAGGTGGGCTCAGAGGGTGGGAATGGACTCTTCCATGGAACAACCTGGGAATTGGTTTCCCAGGCAGAGGGAACCACCAGGAGAGCGACCTGGCAGCTGGACGGGGCCATGAGAGCCAGAGAAGTGAAAGCGGGCCAGTATGACGGTGGTGAGGGAGGTGGGCAGGCAGCTTCTTTTGGTGACTAAGTTAGGGGATCAGTTGTGTCCCCTCAAAATACATAGTTGAGGCTCTTAAGTCCCAGTACCTTTGTAAATGCGTGCATGTGGAGAAAGGGCCCATTTTAGTCAGCTTTGGGTCACTGTGACCAAAATACCTGACAAGAACAACTTAGAGGAGGAAACGCTTATTTGGGGCTCATGGTTTCAGAGGCTTCTGTCCACAGAGGGCTGACTCCAGTGCTGTGGGCCCAAGGCTGCTCAGCTCCCGGCGGGGTCAGGAAGCAGAGGCTGGGGGGCTGGAAAGGGCCACCGGGAAGATGCTCTCTTTCAGGGCAAACCCAGCAACCCCCTCCTCTAGCCACGCCCCTCCGCCTGCCGTTACCACCCAGCCATTCGAACTTGGATGGACCAATGAGGTCCCAGCTCTCACCATCCAGTCATCTTCCCTCTGAATATTCCTGCATGATCAGGAACGTTCGGGGAACTCAATATCCAAGCCATGGCAGGCCCTTTGAAAACATGTTTACATTAAAAGGGGGCCCTTAGGGTGAGCCCTGATCCAACGTGATGTTGGATGTGAACTGTGAGAAAATGTGGTGGTGTGGGCACACTCATGGCTGCTCGGCCCCGTGCCTTCCACTGTGGCTGAAATGACCTGGCCATCATGACTCAAGGACCGTGCCGTCTGGGAAGGCTCCTTTACATATCCAGGAGGGACAGGGAGCCCCCTTTTGGAAGCATTCACCTCCGGGCCATCTTGTAAGTGGGTCTGACTGCACCTTGGTCCAGGAGCTCCCTGGAGGGGACCAGAGCTGTGATCTGTTCCATCACGGTTGTGTTCCCAGAGCCCCGCCCCGTGCCAGTTGCTGGCTCTCTCCCTGGCCTGCTTTATGGTTTCCTCTCCATAGGACTCCATCTTACAAGGCAACACAGATGCTCCTCCATGACGATGGGGTTACACAGGTTGAAAATATTGGAAGTCGAATACTGCTGACCTACCAAACATCACGGCTTGGCACAGGATGCCAGAGAGTCTCAGTGGTGTTCCCTTATGGTCACAGGGCCGACTGGGACTTGTAGCTGCTGCCACTGCCTTGATTTCAAGAGAGGACATACCTAACTGCACATCACTAGCCTGGGAAGAGATCCAAATTCAGAGTTTGAAATATGGTTTCTGCCCAATGCACCTTGTTTTTGCACATCGGAAAGCTGAAACAACAGGCCGAACCATCGTAAGCTGGGCACTGTCCATAATTTACTTTCTTCTTTCATTTGTTCCCCTGGTGTAGAAGCTGCATGTGGCCAAGAGATTTTGGCCATTTGCTTCTACTGGGGCAGTACCCAGGAACGCAGCGTCAGGCCATGTGGTTTTGTTAATGAATAAGTACATGAGGAATAAACATGCAAACACCTCTGTCACTGCTGGGAATTTTGCAGAGAGAAGGTTCTGCGGCATGACTGTGCCATCGTTCTTCAATAGGAACCATGGCTCAGGACCTCCCTTGCCTCCATGGTCCTGATGCGACATGGCATTGGGCTCACACAATGAGTGTTTCTGAGAGTTCCGTGCCAATGCTGCCCAGGAAGACAGAGCAGGGATTGACTAGTCCAAAACTTAGTTTTGGTAAAATACAATCTTCCTGCTTCTCTGGTTAAAACTGGTGCATGCTTATTGGCAACCTTAATTAGGATTTTATTCCCAAGGCTTGAGGAACTGCCTGACAGTCAAGGAGGGGGCAGTACTGGTTTCCTGGGGTGGGCCCAGGATGGGACAGGCAGAGTCCAGTGATCTGTAGGCCTTGCATCCCTCGGCCAGCCCATAGCTGGGCCATGCAGGAATAAAAGTATTGCAAAGATTCTAAACATACCAGATTCTAGTGGTCAGGGAAGTTGGGGTTTGCTGTGATAGTCAATGACTACTGCAGTTTTTGCCTGTGTGGCAGTATGGAGATGCAGGTGTGCTTCTGTGAAGGGTGTGAGGTGGCTTGGGAGGGGATGGACGGAAGTGTGGGCAGAGTCCAGCTGCAAACCTTGATGTACCTGCATATCACAGGACATTTGAGAGGACAAGGTTCTGCCCTGGGCCAGGGAACACAGGGTGGCTGGAGTGAAGTATAAGAGCAAGGGTTTTTCAGAACCTTCTGTGGTGGCCTGTCACCTGCGACCTGGGACTGGTTGGAGTCTTTGAAGTCTGGAGTCTGCCTATGCAGCTTGATCTCTTCTTTCTTGCTTATGTGCTTGAGTGCTGGGTAGAGGAGGGAGAGGAGCAAGCTCTCGCCTGGGCTTTGAAGTATTCCTTGTGTTGCAGAATGAAAAGGGAGGAGGAGGGGTCGTGCACTGGGCATGTCCTGAAAGCCACCTGAGACCACAGCGACCGTTCTCATCTTTGCACTTACATTTGTCTGTTCTGCTGGGTTCCTAGGCATATTACAAAAGAGAAGTCACTCAAGCCTTATGCAGCCATTCATTCAGAAAGCATTTATGTCCCAGGAACTAGTCCAGCCCCTATGGGTTCAGAAAAAGGAATGATTATTCAATAACAAAGAATTCATCCATCCTTGCTCCTGGTGAAATGAATCATCTTCCCAAACCTCAGCTTTCCATATGTAAAACAGGTGCAGGAATTTTTGCTTAGCAGGAATGCCACCTTGGGAAGAGATGGCTGGTACACGGGGGATCTGGCTCAGCCTAGGTGAGAGATTGTGTTTTCCTCCCCACCCACATACCTTCTGGGTGAGACAGCCTTTGACTTCCTTGGGTCAGGGGAGGAATGTGGTTCCTCTCATCACCAGCAGATGGCAGCCAACAGCTCCTGCCAGCATCCTTCCCATTCAGCCCTTATGTCCCTTCTTAGGAAGGCCTCATCCAGGTCCCAGCAGAAAGTCACATAGAACTCTTTGTGTCTGTCAGCAGATTCCTGGAAGGTCACACCAAATGATGACTGCTCCCGGCTAGGGCTGGAGAGCTCTTTTTTTCTTTTTTCCTTCTTTTGTGTCTCCTGGAACCGCATCGCTGGGCACCTCTTATCTTTTCTCGGCAGACTCCTGTGGTTTTGAGGCCTTTCCCAGTTGCTCTGTGTCTGCTTCTTCTCCGGGCCCCTTCTGGCCAAGGCAGGATATTCAGGGTTGGCTGTGGACAGGCAGCTGGCCACTGTCCAGCGTGTTTCATAGACACACCCGCTGCCCATTCTGTCCCCAACTCCTAGAGCCTGAAAAGAGCAGTCTGGGGTCAGAGACCTGCTCATTGCTTTGACCCCGTGACAGTCTCTCCACCCTGGTTTCCCAATGAGGACAGCATTGCCCAGCAGGGAAGTGGATCTTATCTTCAAGTCTGAGCTCCACCAGGGTCAGGCCCTCGGAACTCCTGTTCTCCCCTCCCTCTTCCTGACCACATACATGCGGCTCATGATGTTTTTAACTTTGCCAACTCACATGGTAGCTATCCCCTTGCCCATCCTGAAATGATTCCAATTTAACATTCAGACCCTTTGTAGGGTTATTAGTCAGGCCATCCAGAGACATGGTGTTAGCACCACAGGAAAGCCCTCTCTCCTCCACCGGTCACCCTTGCTGCGCCAGGTAACGTGGGCTATCCTATGCACATAGATCAATAAACACGGACCCTGCTTTCAAGGATCCCCCGGCCAGAGGGCACGAGATGGACGCTGTAGGCCCTGGAGTGAGACATACCATACAATAGACAGAATACGTGAGACCAGGAGCTGAGAGATGGGGTAGAGGGCTCTGCTTCCCATCCCCTCCAGAGGCCCCTTGGGGATTTGCACCTGTCCCCGCAACCTCAGGTCTTGAGGATCTGGAGGTCTTGATTCCTGAAGGGGAGGTGTTACCACGGGGCAACGTGGCAAGCTCCCAGACCTAAAGCTCCAGCTGCTGCCTGGTCCGTGTGGGTTCCTTGTACCAACAGATCACCAGACAGAGACAGGAGATCCTGTACCAGGAGGAGGGATAGAATCTGCTCCCAGTATCAAACATGTGCCTCCTGATAAGGGCACTGAGGAAGGTGTTTTGCCCGAGGTGACTCCTGGGCAGCCCTTGGCATCACCATCCTCAATGCCTGCAGTAAATGGGCAAGTTCCACAGTTGTGGTCTAGTAAGGCAAATAGTAATAGGGGGCTCAGACCCCTCAGGTAAAGATTTGGGTCCTCTCTTCCTCAGGGAAATCAGAACTGCCTGCAGTGTGCAGGAGAATTTGACACAGGTGGTAGAAAAGGGACAGGTCGAGTTTCAGAGACAACCTGACCCTGGGACAGAGCACCAGGACCTCAGTTCATCCTAATGTCCCCCTAAGTTACTGGACCAATTCAAATCCCTAAGAAGCTGTTCTTAAATGGAGTGAACCAATCAGAACCCTGAGGATGGCTTGCCTACCTGGCATGAACTCAGGGAGAGAGACAAGGGTATTTAAGTGGGCGGGGGTGGCCTGTATTGGATGGTGCTGGTGCCTGTCGGGGTCCTCTTTACCTCATGGTTCCTTCCTGGCTCATAGCTTCTCTATTCTTTGGAATTGTCTTAATGGGTGCCCACCTGGAATGTGCTTGGAAGGTTATGTCTACTCCATGGGGATGGCATCCTGCCATGGTTGACTGATATGGGATATATAAGTCCAAACTGATGCCACCAGGCTTTGCCTCGAGCAAGGAGGACTCTGGATTCATTTGTACTCCACCTACACAGACTTCGGCTGGACCTGTGCCTTTGCCCAGCTGTTCCCTCTGTCCATCCCGCTTCCCTCTCCTCTCTGGGCTCCTCCCACCTGGAGGAGCAAGGATGTCTGCTTAGGCCTTGCTTCTTAAGAACCTGGCCTGAGGGAAGCAGACTGTAGGAACACAGGAAGGGGAGACACTTGGCTTGTTTAGGGGCTCTCAGGAGTCTTCCTGGGTTTATCTTGAAGCCACCAGTAGGAGTTTGACAGTTGGACAGGGTATCCCCGTGAGGAAGCAGCTTCAGCCAGGCGAAGCAGCTGTATAGCCCAGCATATGAATATTGGGCTGCCTTATGTGGCTGGAGAGCTGAGCTTCAGGGAGTGTTGTGGGCTGTGAATGGCAGGAGGGGTAGGTGGACAGCAGTTTGTCAAGGTCCTGGTGAGGACACTGGCCTTTACACTTCAGGCCTAATGTCATCCTGACTGGAGCTCTTCTGGCTCTGTTGTGATTGGCTTAGGCCTAGGGGCTACCACTAGGAATTAGGATGTCAGAGGCATCCAACTCTCTGGCCTTCTTTTTATAAGGGCCCCAAATCCACTTCTGGGGCTCCATCCTTATGACCTAATTACCTCCCAAAGGCCATCCTTTATATGCTTGGATTTCAGCATATGAATTTTGAATAGGGGAGCATAACATGTAGTCCATAACAAAATTTGAAACTCATGCTCCCAAATTCTGGCACACAGTTTTATCCTTTATAACCATTGGTCACGATAATAAAACCTTGAATATTAAAATGATTTTAACCACTCCCATCGATAGGGATGGTGAGACCTTATTCATCTCTGCTTGGTGTTCTCAAATGCTTCTCTCTTCCCAGCAATTACTAGCATTAATAGTAACTCAGAGTCATCCCATATACTGATCTACCTGGGCTTACTCTGCATCAGCTGCTTCCATGTCTCATTTGGTTCTCACACCTACCCATGGAGCATGTGGTATCATTCCCAGTCCATAGATAACACAGTGGACTCACAGTCTGGCTGAATGATGGGCCCAGTGGGAGAGTCCACTTTTATGCCAGAGAACATGTCATTATATACCAACATGCCCCAAAACTTAGTGGATTAAAACAACATTTTATGATTCTGTGGGTTTACAGGATGGTTGGACTCTGCTGGGTGGTTTTCTTGCTGCTCTTGGCTGGGCTCTGGTATGCATCTGTGGGCAGCTGGGGCTGCCGGCTCTGCTAGCAGGTTAAGGTTGGCAAGGAGGGCCTTTGCCCGGCCATGTCTTTCATCAGCCAAGAGATCAACCCAGACTCTTCTGGTGAGCGTCCTTAGGGGCTTCAAAGAGCAGCAAGTTAAGACAAGCTGCCATGTGTAAGTGCCTTCAAGTCTGTTCACATCACAGCTGCTAACATCCCACCCACCAAAACGAGTCACGTGGGTAAGCTCAGCAACAGTGTGGCACGTCACTGCCCAAGGGCACAAATGCTCGCAGGGGAACCATTGGTGGCAAAGTTTTCAGTCTACCAGATTTTGTTCTTGAAAAATCATTTTTGATTATAAAAATGTGTACATATATGTTAGATTGGAAAAATTGGAAAATACAAAAACAAACAAACAACAAAACAACAAAAAACAAAAAACCCAAAGAAAGGGGAAAAAACCCACCTGTAAGTCTCCATCCAGAGATAGCCATTATTGATATTTTGGTATATTTCCTCCTTATCTGTTTTATAAGACTTTGAGTAAATCAGCCTGTGACTGGGTGAATTTATGTTTGAGTAATATTTTCTTTTATAAGAATGGTATCAGAGCCTCCATTTTGATTGACGTTTTATTTGAACATTTTGCTGTGTCATCAAATAATTCTTGAAAATGTGATACTTTTAAAAAATACTGTTGTATCTCCCTGTTTTATTTTGCTTAACCCTACCCTTTTATTTATCTAATTTTTTGATGTTTAGTCGGTTCATTTTCTTTTGGTTATTATAAATAACACTATGTTTAATATTCTGGAATAAAAGCCTCCTTCCATATCTCTGATGGTTTTCCTGAGACAGATTCCCAGCAGTGAATTCTGGGATGAAAAGATGTAATATTAGTTGGGCTTTGGATGTGTCTTGCTAATTGTTTTCCTGAAACTTAATCTCCCACAGCTTCAGGGGAGAAGCCTACTTTCCGGGCTCTCAGAGGTACTATGTAGTGTCCAAAAAAAAAAAAAGTGAATTAGGTAAAAAATGGTATATTATTGAATTTGCTTTCCTGGTTACCAGTAAGGGTGAACAAATTCCTCATGACTATCTGTATTTCTTATGTGACTATTCTTTTCTTTAAAGAAGTGCACTTAAGATGGATTTGTATGAATTTACTGTGTTAATGTTATTGCCATGTTACCATTTAAGTTGTAAATATTTCCCTCTTTAGGTTGCAATTTGCCTAATTTGTTAATTTTGTTTGGGGAATTTTTTTGGACATATAGAGATTTAAAAGTTTCTATTGTTGAATCTATTTCCCTTTCTTTTTCATTTTATAACACTCATTGATTTTATGGACATAAGATCATTCATCATTCATTGCTTAAAAAATGTCAAATGTACAGGCTTTGCCACTTAGAAGACGACTTTGGAGAGGCTGTCTTTGGAACCAGGATTGAAAGGTGGAACTGGTTCTCCTATGTGATGTTTTTGCCTCCAGCTGAGCTTGGTAAACTGCCTCCAGGATCCTGATTTAAATGACACTGGCAAAGGCCCTCTGGGGTCCTGGGGTGTTGCTGTGAGCCCCCCAGGCAGACTGTAGCACTTGTGTTATGGTGTAGATGCCCCCAAAAGCTCACAGGTGAGACAAGGAGGCGAATGATTGAGTCATAGCCTTAACCTGATCAGTGAATCAGTCCCTGATGGGATTAAGTGAGTGGTAAGTGGAGGCAGGTGGGGTGGGGCTGGAGGAGGTGGTTCATTGGGGGCGTGCCCTTGGGGTAGATATTTTGTATCTAGCTGCGGAGTCTCTGTTTTCTGATCATCATGTGAGCTGCTTCCCTCTGTCGCACTCTTGTGCCATGATGTTCTGCCTCATCTTGAGTCCGGAGGAATGGAGCTGGCCTTCTATGGACTAGGACCTCTGAAACCATGAGCCTTCAACTTTTCCTCTTCTACAATTGTTCGGGTAAGATCCTTTAGTCACTGCAGTGAAAAAGCTGATTAAAACAACATGTGTGCCTGCGGCTTTTCTCTTTGGAGTTGGCCTGGTCTTCTAAGCTCCCCAGCCTGAGGTGGGTGGGCAGCTCTCCTCTGTGCGTTTTACCATCCTGTGTTGACTATCCACCAGACACCCCAAAGGCCCATTTGCCACATAGTAGATGGTCTATGGATGTGAGTCCCAGTGGCCCTGAGGCTGACTGTCCATGCCTGGCATGGTGGTGGGCCCACGGGGCCATCTCTCTTCTGCACCTGTGCCCAGTGGTGCATGACCTGCTACTCGTGGAGTAATGAAACTGTTGCTGGATAGAGTTTGACCCTGAGGAGATCGTGAACCCTGTGCTCTCATGGAGTCCCACTCGTTGTTGGAGGTTCTCCTTGGCAGCTGAGGAGATCTGAGTGAGTTTGATTTCCCAGTGCAGTAAGGACTGGGAGTCACTCAGAACTGGTCTGGTTCATCCTCTGCCACCTGCTGGTGGCTTCTGACAGGCCATTCATCCTCCCTGAGCTTCTCCTCCCTAGTGGTTAGTAGAAGACGGCCCTGCTGTCCCTTTCCCAGAGAACCCTTATGGGCAGATGAGATAATTTCGACCGAGTGGTGGACAAATAATAGGCTCTTAAGTAGATGGTACATAGCATTTTCATCCAAGGAAAAGTGATCTAAGTGAGAATGTGTTGGTAATGGAGATTGTGGTAATTTGTGACTATTTCAGGAAAAGATTTTTGCAACAACAGGAGTGTGTTACTGAGTTTTTCCAGGGACATGAGGTGATGAGTTCATGGAGAGGCAATGGAACCAGATAAGGCTGCAATCAATTTTGGCATGGAAACACAATGGTGTGGATGTGAAATCCACGTGAAATCATAGGGTAAAATATAAGGCTTCAGAGAAATCGTGTGTGGTGAACCATCTCTTGGTGCTGAAAAGCCAGAGGTAGGCATTCTGACTTTGTCATCCTTGAGAGAAAAGCTCCAGGAACTCTGGAGCACTGAGGATCTTCCTAAGCAAGGAGAGAGAAGCTGCTGGGTGGCCATGCGCCCCCAGGGGGTCTGTCCCCCCAGCTTGGCACAGGTGCTATCTTCAGCTCAGAGTATCTTTGTGAACTCCCCATGGTTGTCCTTGGTACTGCCTCAAGTTATTTATTCTTCTCAGCACTGGATGAGGCTGCATTTCCCTGTCCTTTTGGAATTAGAGGTGGCCATGGGACTTGTCATATGGGCAGAAGTGACAGGTGTCATTATTTGAGCAGAAGCCTGAAATGCTAGAGGCTGCAACAGACAGATGGTAGGGATACCCAGCATGCCGTTTTGCCCTGTCGGTCTCGGCCACTGGGGAGCCAGGGAATGGTGCTTCCCCAGCCGAGTCCCTGTGTGAGGAGGGTCCATAGCAGAGGCTCCCAGGGGATCATGATCGTATGTAGCTCAAGTGAGAAACAAACCTTTGTTGTTTTACTCACATGGCAATAGGGATTTTTTCCTCTGTTCTTGCAGCATGACTAAACTTGTTCTGGCTGAGAGACCTCCTGAGGGCAGATACTGAAAATTAGATGGCTTTATCCTGGCCACCCAGCCTTCACGGTACTAAACCTAGAGTTGACATTCAGATCTTTGCTTCAGAGGCATATATGAGTATGTCATGTGCCTGGCCAAGAAGACTGGAGGGTGACTGAGCTGTCACAGCCCACTGACGCCTGCTCCAATGGATACCAGGTTCTCACACTGGTTTGGCTGATCAGGCTGATGGGAAAGGAAAGCAAGAGGCTGCCCTTTGTCCAGTGTCTTCTGCATGGCCAGGACTCTGCTAGGTGCTTTCTGATCATTACTTCTGATGATTTCAGCAGCCCATAAAGGTATGATTGCTACTAATCCTCTTTTATAGATGGAGAAATGGCATCTCCAAGAAGTTAAGTCACTTATTCAATGCTACCCAGCTAGCCAGGGTTTCAGCTGAGTTGCAGATTCGGGCTGAGAACCTGAACTCTGAGGGAGTCTGTTCCCCTACCATCTGCCAGTTACCTTCTCTGAAGCCTTGTGTCTCCTCCAGTTACAACCAGAAAGCATTTCCTGATCAGTCAAAAGATGATCCTTATCCTCCTTCTCTGTATCATTTTTTTTCACTGTATGTTTTCCTTCATAGGCTTTTGCTTGTCTAATATCTGTCTGTCCCACACTGCTGTAAATTCTAAAGCAGGAAGGATCACATTGTCTACTTAACTCTTGGGTGCCCTGGACCTTTGCAAGGTGGGCACATAAAAGGCCTTTAGTAAATAATGGCTGTTTATGTCAACAAACAAAGGTCCCTTATGTTGATGGAGTAACCCTTGGGCCAGTATAGTGTAAAACTTAAAAACAGAAACTCTGGTGTCAGACTACCCAGGTTTGAATCTCAACTTGGCCACTTCTTAACTGTGTGACCATGGGGAAGTTACTTAACGCCACTATTTTGATTTTCTCATCTGTTGAATGAAGCTATTATTTGTAATTTTCTTTATGATTGTTGTGAAAGTCGAGTAGCACGTAAACAACCTGTAGGCACTTAGAACAGTGTGGGGACACAGTAGGTGCTTGATGAGTACCAGTGGTTTAGATGGCGTGTGCCCGACAGTACTCTGATCATGTTGTTAGAGTCCATGGAAATGACGCAGCTACGGCTCTGGGAGGCTGCAGAGTGTGAAATGATTGGGTACAGAGGAGGATCAAGGAGTCAGTCAGTCAGAGGACCAACCTGGAGTCCCTTGCAACTCAGTGACTTGCTACAAGAGCCTGTGAGTCTGATCTCTGAAGGAAGGAAGGAATGGATGCAGAGGGAGAGGAGAGGTCCACTCCATTTAGCACTTCAAAAGAAAATGCTGGGATGCTGTGTGGGAGGAGTTAGTGGACCACCAGGACTCCTTGTTGACTGGGGAAGTTTAGCCCGTGAGTCACGTTCATGACTTTTCTAGGCACACGCAGGGTTTGTTGCTGTTCCCCGGCTGTGCTTGTGTGGGAACAGCTCCGCTAATGCCCCGCAAGGGCTGTCACATGGCCCACGCTTCCATGGCTGCTGTGCAGGGACAAAGCAAAACAATTGATCTTAAGATCCTCCAATGACTGCAACATTTGGGTGTACTGAACATAACTGAATTAATTCATGCTTTTCCTAGAAGAGGAATTGAATCCATTGACTTTGGCTCGGTGACGCTTGTTTTGGACATGCGTCCCTTGGTGGCATTCATTCTGGGAGAAAAGAGCTGGGAGCCAGTCAAGCCTTGGGTGGTCTGTCCTTCTAGGTGAGGAGATGAATCAGCTCCTGTATGGAAGCAATGATGCTCTGAAACCTCAGACTTGTAGTCTGCACCCCACACCATGGAATATCAGCTTCACGGGCTCGGTTCCTGAAGGCGTTGTGCAATCATGAGAAACACATGGGGTCACAAGTGCAGCACATTTCAATGCACACATTTCCAAACAACCTTCTCACCTCCTCGGGTTTCTAACCAAGTGCAAATTACTTAGGGACAATGGAATTAACTGAAGTATCATTTCCTCAAAACAACGTTGCCATTATTTCCTAAATACAAAGGCCACATGGGATGCCTCTGCTACATAAAATATATTGGGGGTAATTTTGCAATTGCTAAATTTCTTCGAAACATGTGTTTGGAAATTCAGGAAATGAGAGCCTCAGCAGATCTAGAATTGAATTAATCTTGACTGTGATCATAGTGGAACTCTTGGCAAATGGAGGGGAGCAAGAATTGTTATTTGGTAAACAAGAGGGAAAAATTTAAAGGTTAAGCAAGTTCACAAATGAACCCTCAGGCTCTCCCTTTTGTGGGGTACTCTCCTGTCCATCTTAGGGATACCATGGGGTAAATTATGAGCCCGAATGTGAGCAAGTGGGATGATTCTTGAAGTGATGAAGAAAGTGGCCTTCTGGGTTGTTTGGACTGCAAAATGACATCGTCTTCACTTGCAAGGTCATCCTGTTGTCCCAGTAAATGAGGAGGAAGTTTGTTAAAAAAAAAAAAAACATTGATTTCAAAATTCCTCCTGATCAGAAACCTGACCCTGTGGCTTCCTTCATGTCTGGGCACTTTCTGTTGTCTCCCAGGTGTGCTGAAGGCAGGCTCTTAACTTTGGGAGGACTTTGAGGAGGGAGACTGGAGGAAATCTATTTACCAAAAAACTTGTCATTATACTTTCTAATGTCCTTCTCATGAAGTGTTGGGACCACCATTCTGAGTCGTTTAATCCACCCTAACAGTGGATTTCTCCCAGGGCCCTCCTGACTCAAGTCTCCTAAACCCGTCCTGCAGCTCAGTGGTCGAGAGCTTGGTGCCCCGTGTGGAAGGAAGTCCCGGCAGGAGATGGAACAGAGGAGAAGGAATTCACCCAGATGCATTTGCTTGCCCCGCCCCCATAACCCCACAGGTCACCTCTGATTGACTTTGTACTCAGTTGGTTGTTATTGTCCCTTTCAGAGAGCCTGCTGAGGACAGCAGGTGCTGCGTTCCCCAGCCAGTGGTCTGGCTTGGCTATAGGACCCCTCGCTGTCCTCTGAAGGGTCCTATTTGGGCGAGGCTCCTTATGAAGTCCAAGACCCAGTGCTAAAAGTTGCGATCCTGAGGTGTGACAGAGATCAGCAGATTTAATGGGTCATGAAGCACTACAGGAGGGGGTCCAGTGTGAACTGAGCTGGCCTTTGGGTTGTGAGAGCATTGTGCACGGCTACTTTCTGCTTGCCAGAACCAGCTGTACCCTGATTTCTGAGAGAAGCCACAGGTGCTGACCGTTCCTTGAACACCCGTGTTCTCGTGGTCTGAGCTTGTTTTGCAGCCTGAGCATTTTCCACACCTGGGTCTGCAGTTCCACGCCTCCCACGCCCCTCGGGGGGTAGAAAAGATATATAAGCCCAGAGTGCTGAAATAAATGAGCACGAGCTTCTTCTTCCTCAGAGTCGTTGTTGTGTGTTTTTTCATCCGCGGCTCCCTCGCCGACTCCGTTTCACTTTGGTCCGGCGCAGGCGCTGGCATTGGGTGGCAGAGGTAACTGGGCATTTTGAAGGCAGAGAAAGGAAAGGGCAGGTGAGGGTGGTGAGCAAGGCCCAGTAGGGTCAGGGAAATGGCAATTCCAAAAAGCAGGAAGCGGGCTGGTCTGCATGAGGCCCAGAGAGCTTTCGAGCTGGCTGGTATCGGGTTGGGCCCTGTCCTCCACTGGGGCTGGGCCTCGGCCCGTCTGCAGGTGTCAGCTGGAGTGGACAGCAAACCTTGGGTTTTCTCAGCTTTGATTATTTTAAGAAGCTGGCGTCTTCCTAGGGATGTGCCTGGGGTGTTAGAAACTAGGTTTGTGTTTGTTCAGTTCTCGGCCAAGGTTGAAGCCAATTGGAGGGAGGCCCCAGGATCCTGGAGGAATGTGGTCAAGGAGAAAACCTTCCTCAGGTGTCGGGGAAGAACAAGCAGGGTTCCTCTCGATTGCCCCTGGGGAGCAGGCAGCCATTTACCAGCTGACTCCCCAAGTCGTGAGTTGGAGCCCTGGGGCAGCCTGGCACCGGGCAGCAGGCTGGGCTCACCATCGGTGGTGTGAGGTGAGGCGTGCTGTCTGGTGGTCCTGGGGTCCTGGCTCCACGACTCCTGGGGGGCAGTGTCACCAACTCTGAGTCTGCCAAGGGGGTCAAGACGTGGACCCCTGCCTTGGACTGCTCTGTCAATGTAGGTATTATTAGGTGCTGCTACTTCTCCTCCTTTAATTTTAAATTTTTTTCTATTAACCATATTAATTGTACAGTTTGTGACATTCCGCATGCACACAGCATGCACTGATCAAATCCAAGCACTCCTTCCCAGCTCGCTCCACTATTTCAAATCTCTAGTAATTACTATTCTTCCAGGTGGACTTTTTTTTTTTAGCTTCTGTCTGTGAGAGAAAATGTGCAGTACTTGGCTTGATGTGTCTGGCTGCTTTTACTTAATGACCGCCACCTCCAGTTCCATTTTTGTTTGTTTTTGCTACAAATGACAGAATCTCATTCTTCTGTACGGCCGATACTCCCATGTGTATATGCACCACGTTTTCTTTATCCCCTTATTTATGGGAGGGCAGGTAGGCATTCTGTATCTTTTCTTCTTTTTGCTCTCCTCTTTGTCTCCTCTTTTCTCTTTTTTTCCTCCTCCTGCCTCTCTCTGTACTATCCCTTCCCCTGCTTTTTGACAGCAGCAGAAATAGCGGGCAAGAGTCTCTGGTGCTTCACCTGCTCATCTTGCAACACCTTGGGGCTCCTCAAGGACCACTCCAGGCCACCATCCTGCCAGCACTTCCCACACTTACCCAGAGAGAACTTTTGCCTTTCTCCTACACATTTTGCTACTAACTCAGAAAGCTGGAGGTCTGGATGAATCTTCATTAAAATCTGGTTATACTTAATTAAAAAAATAGACAAGTAAGTTGAAACTTAGTGTGAAGGGCTCATCTAAATTTATGGAGCAGATTAGGGAAGCAGTCAGATCAGCAGCCTAGGTAGCTCCCAAGACACCCTCCCATCTCTGATGACGGTCTGTCCTGTTCCAAGCTGGGTCATGTGTCCTTTTCTTTTTCGACTGTGAACTCTGGGAGGGCAGAGACTGTGCCTCATTCCTCTAAGTTCTTCCCTCTAGTGACACTTGCCCTGAGCCTGGCACAACACTGCTGGTGGCCCAGATAGCTGCTGAACTGAGGCTGGGGACCACAATGAGACCGAAAATGAAGGACCGTTTGAAGCTGAAATCTAGCGGCAGGCTGCCCGCTCTTCGGCCGCCTCCTCCATCCCAGATGATATACCCAGCCCGTTTTCTTACCCAGGGCCGTGCTGAAGTTATCACTTTTATCATTAATTTTAAAGGAACATTTTTGAGATTCCCTGTATATATCCAGTAAGTTTTGCTGAATAGGGGTTTTGGAACACCATCTTAAATTAAAAAGACTCTGGAGAACATGAAAGTGGAAAATTCAGTTGCTTGTAAGTGACTTCCTTGGCTTATTGTGATGAGAAAAGTTAGCTGACAAGAGTGAATCTTCAAAGAATTAATTTACAAACTACACATTTAACATTGCAGGATCAGCCGAGAGAACCAGAGAGCAGGAGAAAGTGCTGAGTATGAGGGAACTTACTGATGTCCTTTGTGCACTGCAAGGAATCCTTGCCATGACGGGCATGCCTGGGTGGGGAATATGGCGGCCAAGCAGAATTATTCAAGTGAGCCACACTCTGCAACGTATTTTGCCTTCCTGAGGTTCTGTGGGGAGGACTTTCAGGAGGCAGGGCCAGTGTCCTGGAGTCAACTTTCAGGGCCACAGTGAGCTGAGAATCCAGACTGATTCTCATCATGCCATCTGGTCTTGTGTCTCAAGGAGGGCGGAAACCACTGAAGTAGTACAGTAGCTTCATGCAGGAGAGGAAGTAATGTTAAACCATGGGAGCAGGGACTGCTCAACACCTTCTACTTTTTCTTTCTGATGCCAGGGATTGAATTCAGGGGTGCTTAACCACTGAGCCACATCCCCAGCCCTTTTTGTTTGTTGAGACAGGGTCTTGCTAAGTTGCTTAGGGCCTTTCTTAGTTACTGAGGTCAGGTTTGAATTTGAAATCCTCCTGCCTCAGCCTCCCTAGTCACTGGGATTACAGGTGTGCACCACACCACCATGCCTTCTACTTCTTAACATGGTATGTTTGGTGCTCATGGCAACACTGGAATGGTAACGTGGGAAGAATTGGGTAGAGAGTGAGGCACTCTGAACTTGACATCAGCCTTAGAGCCAGACTTAATTTGACTTGAGCTGGTGTTCTGCCATTTACTTGATGGATGACCTTTTATAAATAATCTGCTTCACCGAGACTGTTTCCTCACCTGTGATGTGATGAAGGCACCTCGAGAGCCCTTGCATTTAGTGGCAATTGGTATATCTAAGTATAACTGGTATAAGTGCCCAGCGTGGTGGTGGTGATGGTGAGTGGTGATCTTGGTAATCATGGTAACCATGCTGAGGGTGTCTATCTTATCAATGGTACTTTTCCTTTCTATTCAGCATTTTGAGGTACATATTTTCTCACTGGCTAGGAAAGTACTATCCAAACACAATGGGTTTTAAAATTCACTTTAATTTGTTTTTATTGCATGGATTCCCTTTTTTTGCACTGTCCCATGCTCCCCATTTCATAATTTCTTATAGATTTGTTCTTAGACTTTAGATATTTTTGTCTTCCTACATGTTCTATTGCATTTTGATTGAAATTGTATTAGTCTTATTGGGACTAAGATTCCAGAAATGGATGTAAGGGAACAAATAATAGCTGACTATAAATTAGGAGTTGTATAGAACTAAATGGTATAGGAATAAATTTGTGAGTGAAATGTGAGTGGAGAAAAACATGACAGGGAGGAAAAGAAAACATAGAAAAGATGATGTAAACATGGACTAGAAAAATGAATAACTGCTTGGCCCAAAGAACAAATCAGCAACAATATTCTTAACAGTGCAGACAAAATTTTTGAAATAAGTAAATTGTAAACCTATTATGTGAATCTTATCAGAAAAAAATTATTAAAATGGACAAATATCTTGACATATGCTGATTAAAATATTTAATTCCAAGAACAATTCTTTAGAATTTCAAAGAATCCTAAAATGCTCAGGAAAAAAAGTACGGTGAAAAAACATTAGAGATCCTTCAGACATTTTCCTACAATATTGAATAAAGGCAGTCAATGGAATAATGTTCATACAGCCTGGGAAAGTAAGGGCTGTGATTCAAAAATTCTATACCCAGCCAAACTATCATTCATAATTTTAATTATGTAAATTTTCCTATTACAAAAGAAAAGAAAATATTAGGAAAAAAACCATGCTATTAAAAATTTAAATACATCTTGAAAATCATAATCTAAATTTTAAAAGTTTGAATTTCCTCACTATTTCTTTTTTCCTGAAGTTGCCTACAGCGAGATTTAGGGAATTTGTTTTTTGCTCATTGTTCCCCTAGCCTCAAAACAATGACTAGAATTTGGCCCTATATTCACACCACCCAGCATGTAGAAAGATTTTATTTTGGTTTTGGTAAAGTGGAATTGAGAACAAGTTACTAATGAATATATAGCCTGGAGATGAATGGATTGTGTACATACAGATTTTAGATTCAAGTGTATCCCTAAGTTTGGAAGCAAATACAAAATCCTGCATTTGGAAAGCCAAATGATTTATAATGGAATAAATTTTCAGCTCCAATTTTAGTCAATCTGAACTATCAAGGATTTGGTTTGAAACAAGGGCCATCACTGTGGGCAGAATTCTACAGGTACAAGTTTGTGTATTTAATTGTGACTTTGGCTATTTAAATTGCCAAGCATATTTTTTTTAAAAGCACATATGAAATGATGATTGTCTTTCTTCAATAGTTATTGTGAGGGCTAAATGAAATGAGGAATATAAAATGCTTGCTACAGCAAAGCACCAAACATTAACTCATGGATCAATGGTCGCTGATGTTATAGTAATAGTTGAGTGGAGACACAGTAGTGCTGGCTTTATTTTAATGCTGCATAAAATTGGTGGGTATTTCAAATCAAGAGCTCAAGAAATTAAGCATTCCTTCAACATCTGGGCCAAGTAATTAATTCTCATATTTTTAAGCTTTGGTGACATGTTATCAAGTAATGCAGGTCTCTTGTGAATTATGACTTTTTAACTAACTCACCTCACGGGTACTGATTACTACTAATTTGTAGCTTAGTTTGCATTTACTTGAAGGAGATAAAGCGGTGTGCCTTCTACGTGCATCTGTACATATACTCCTCAGACTGCTCTAACTCAGCCCTTTCCCTTGCTCCCCCATCTTGCTCATCATGCATGCAATTTTCCTGCAGTTTCCAATGATCTGGATCAAGCCAGCAAGTCACAGTAACATGTGCCATTTGCAGGCATTTAGAGCTATTTTTCCTTTCCCTTTTTCTCTCACCTGCCTCTGGTTGTCCTCATGGGATTGGAACCAAATGCCATCAATGTGGCTTCATGGAAAAAATCATAGACTCGATGCCAAAAAACTTGGGTTTAAGGTTTGGTCCTGTTAGCTGCTGACAATTCGTCATAGGAGGCTATGGTCTATCCTCCCTGAGCCTCAGTTTCCTCTTTGAGGAAAGTGGGCTGCAGAATGTCACAGTTCCAGGTTGCTCTGAGGATCTGAACGAGCAGATGTTAAAGTGAGCAGCTCTGGTGGGAGGCTTCAAGCAGGTGGTGCAGTGTTGGAAAGAAGGAACAGCAGGAGCAGAGATAAGCCTCCCTCTCTCCTGCTTTCTTTCAATAAAGAGAACAGGGCATTGAGAGGAGAGGGAACAATACCAACAGGGAGATGAGCATGGTGGTTCTGTCGCCCCTCCTGTGCATGGCCACAGCAGGACTAGGAGTACATGGCCACAGTTTGGACGCTGTTGGTCTTGTTTCTCACTGAGATGTGGTGAGTGGGGATGGGCTCAGCCCCCTGGGTGGAGTGTCCAGGGCATGTGTCTGAGTACTGGCATTGCCATGGTCAGCTGTGTGAGCTGCATAGCCTCTCTGAGCCTCCTTTACCTTAGCAGGAGACTGTAGAGTGATGTTAACAGCACCTCTCTTACAAAATAGCTGCAGGGATTTGATAAGGAGATGAGCATGAAAGTGATTTATCAAGTGTGAATTGCTGTATAAGATGGTACTTATTATTCCATATGATCTCAGTTATCCCTTCCAGTCCTAAAGATTTGTGATTCTCTGTACAGCCGTGGGAGTAAGTGGCTTACTTCTTGTTTAAGCAGCTGGTGAATGTCGTTTCCTCAGAGCTCTCCATGGACACCCAAGGAACTATCTCCTTCTTGGGAGGAAAAGTCTCTCCTGAAGGGACTGTGTCTGCCACAGGGACATTGGGGTGAGTTGCAGAACTGAACCAAGCTGGAGCCCCACCTTGAACTTCAGGATTTAGAATTGCAAATTATAACCAGAACTTTAGAAGTTTCAATCCAGTTTTCTTGAGTCAAGTTAAAGTTTTGCAAAACCCTCTTCTTCAAGCCCCAAAGCTCCAAAAGAGTTGCAAGGAGTTGGACATAAAGTAGCCCTGTGGGGAGGGAGGAGCCATTCTGATAACCAAAGTATAAACAAAGCTGAAGCAGATGGATTTGATTTGCCCCATAATATGCACATTTGAGTATTGAGCAGAAAAAGGCTTGGAAATGTGGATTTGGTGTTTTCCTCTCAAACTCTAAACATTTATAAGTAGATCAGTGTGCATGTGGGAAGAAAGACACGCATTCCTACTGGATTGAGTATGGCTCAATCACATTGCTGCTACTCTCAGGTCTTCAAATGAGCTCGTCCCATGTTCTGTGTCTTTGGAGCAGCTAGTTCCATCTGCAAGACTGACTGCCAAGTTGTGGATCCCAGTGCAAAGTGAAAATACAACTGTTGTGGTCTGAATATGTCTCTAAAGTTTATGCATTGGAAATTCATATGGCAATGGTATTTGGAGGGTGTGCTCTTGGTATGTGTTATGGTTTAGATGTGAGGTATCCACCCAAAAGTTCCTGTGTTAATGCAAGGATGTTAAGATGTTAAGAGGTGAAGTGGTTGAATTGTTGAAGGCTATAACCTGATCACTCCATCCCAGTTTGAATGACAATGTGGTAACTGTGAGTAGGTGGGGTGTGTCTGGGGGGAGTGGGTCATTAGGGGCATGTCCTAGAAGGGTACATATTCCCTGTGGCCGCCTCCTCCTCCTCTTCTGCTTCTTGACCCCACCATGAGCTCAGCATCTTACCCCTGGGGCCCTTCCCCCATCATGTGCTGTCTCATCTTAGGCCCAGAGCAATGGAGTCAGCCTTCTACAGACTGAGACCTCTGAAACCATGAGCCCCCTGAAACCATAAACCCCAAATAAACTTTTCCTCCTTTAAATTGTTCTTGTCAGGTATTTTGGTCATTGCAATGCAAAAGCTGGTGGAAACAGTGGGTAATTAGAATTTTATGAGGTCCTGTGGGTGCAGCCCCCATGTTGGTATTAGTGGCTTTAGAAGAAGAAAAAGGGAGACCTGAGCTACAGCACTGGCAGTGTTTCAAGCTGCCTTCTGCCACGTTATAAAGAGTAGGAAGGCCCTCACCAGACAGCAGTGCCATGCTCTTGGATTTCTCAGCCTCCAGAAATGTGAGCTAAATATACCTCTGTTCTTTATGAATTACCCAGTCTTGGATAGTTTGTAATAGCAACAGAAAAGTGGGCTAAGATGACATTGTCTCCATGTTCAAAAATAAATAATTTGAAGCTGGTGACAACAGAGTATTAAGGCAAGTGAGGGCTCTGTGTGACTGTGTAAGTGACATGGTGGTGGTGCTGACTGCTCATCCGCCTAGCACATCCTGTTGCTCCTTCCAGTAGGCCACCTCCAAGCTCAGCTCTGCTCCAGGAGGCGAAGAGGTGCTACATGACTCTCCCGGAGCAACTTTTATGGCACCCGTTAGCTGTGATTGACAGTTTGTGCATTCATTCATCCATTCCATGGATGTTCATGGAACAGCCTACCATGCATTGAGCACTGCACTAGGTGCTGTGAACCCATCCTGGAAGCCTGAAAGGAGGAACCGAAGTGAGGTGATGGATGCTCTAGTTGGTTCCTGAAGGATGAGTCACTGGAAGAAGAAGGTTGAAGGGGCAGAAACCAACAAATGCAAAGGACACAGAAGTAAGGATGGCTTGTACATGTAGCACCGATGCATCAAGTTCAAGGCAGGGTCTGGAGTTAAAGGGCTGGAGGTAGGCAGGCATCAGGTTTGGGAGGGCCTTCTAAGCCACACAGCTTTCTTTGTCACATTCAGGAAGCTACTGAAAATTGTAAGCCAGGCAGTACATAGTCATATTTGTAGGTTAGATTATTAGCCTGGTTTCTGTGGAGGCGACAGATCCATACCTGTGGAAGACAGTGGATGAATTGAGAGGCAATTCCAGGCTGGAAATAAGGTGACTTCAAACCAAACAGTGGCCATGGAGAATGAAGAAAAATGTATGAGTTTAAGGGATGGTTAGGATGTAAGACTAGCAAGACTTACAGGATACAGGGACTGGAGGAGGTAAGGCACTGAAGAGGAAGCTGGGTTTCTGACCTAGGTGGCCTATTTTCAGTTGTAATTCAAAGTGAGACAGATAAGTCTTTCCTGGAGCGGGCAGTGAGGGTAGTAGTGGAAATAAGTTTTGTTTTAAATAACTATTGGGTTCCTATGTGGAAATGTGCAGCTAGAAAGTGGCCATAATAGCTTGAAGCTACGGGGAGTGGTCTGACCCACAACTGTAGATTTCAAATGTGAGTCTATAGGTGGTAGCCAACCCCCTGCCAAAAAACTCATTGAACATATTTAACAAGATAGGACTACATACTTTCCATTGCATTTGCCAATAAGTTATTATAAGCAATAAATTATAAAGAGCTGTGTCCCTTGGGAGGGGACAGGAAGCATTAGGTTGTGTAAATGGAGGGTAAAAGTATAAAGAGTCCAGACAAGTAATTTTAGAAATGTAAGAAGGTGATTGGATGGGAGGCTAAAGGAGGATTTAGATTACAGGAGATTATTTTAAGATATTTCCTAGGTTGATGTAACAAGTGACCACAAACCTGGTACCTAAAGCAGCACATGTGCATTTGCTTATAGACATGGCTGTGCTGACGTGGCTGCATTTGTCCCAGAAACTGAGTCCATTTCCTTTCTTTTGTCATTTTTTTGGAGGTATTTCGTAGCTCCTGGTCTCTCTCTTGCATCTTCTGTGCTCACTTTTCTCTGGTTCTGACCTTCCTGCCTCCTTATGAGGATCCTTGTGATTATACTGGACCCACCTGCACGATACCGAACAAAACCTCTGCATCGCAAGGTCCTTCCTGTAACACATCTGCCAAGTCCCTCTGCCGCGTAACATGTTCCCAGGATCTGGGAATTGGGACTAGTGTGCCTTTGGGTATGGGAATTATACTATCTATCACAGGATAGGAAAGAATTGACCATGTTACATTTGGAGTTTGAGGGTAGGGAGGAAGGAGGGATCATGATAACAGTGGATATCAAGAGTCCAGGGGCAGGGAGGTTGGGAACTGGAGAAAATGAAGTCATGATGAGTGGGGTATGTTAGCTTTCTGCCCACTCTCAGGGAGTGGTAGTACAGTCATGAGAGGGGTTTAGTGGGAGCTACAGAAAAGTGGTAAATGCGTGGAATAATGGGAACTTGGGGTGGGAGTAAGGCCAGTGGTGGATTTGCAGTTTGGTGTTGAGGATTCATGTGGGAATGGAGAGGAGAATTTGCAGTTGTAGATCTCAGGAATCTTTTTTTCCCTCCTGATTGCTTATCTACTTGGGTATAGAAGTGGAGATGTTGGGTTTTTCTGGGCAGAGATGGTCGAAGGGGTCACTGTGGTTCAGATGGTCAACCATGGGGGCTATAATGGTTGATTTTGTGTTTCAACTTGACTAGGCCACAGGGTGCCCAGATATTTGGTCAAATGTTACTCTGTGTCCGTGAGAGTATTTTGGGGTGAGATTAACATCGGATTGGTAGGCTAGGCAAAGAAGATGGCTTCCCTAGTTCAGGAGGCCCTCATCCAGCTCATTAAAGGCCTGGATCAAACAGAAAAGGCTGAGTAAGTGGGAACTTCACCTGCTGATGTGGGAGCTGGGGCATCAGTTTTCTTCTGACTGTGGACTAGAACTTATATCATAGGTTTGCCTGGTTCTCAGACCTTTGGATTTGGACTGAAATTTACCATCTCTAATCTGTTGGCTGCAGATATTGGGACTTATTATCATATAGTTATCATCCATAACTGTATAAGCCAGTTCCTTCTAATAAATCTTCCTCTCTCCCCCTCATTCTCCCTCTCCCTCCCTCCCTCCCTCCCTCTCTCTCTTTCTCTCCCACATTGGTTCTGTTTCTGTGGAGAATCCTAATTTAGGATATGGGAAAAAGGAGGGGTCTAGGACCTAGAAGTCTCTTCAAGGTCAAAGACTGCCATAAAAAAGAGGATGAGAAAGATACTGATTGGCAGCAGGGATCAGAAGCCAGGAGAGTGGAGTTTCATGTTGGTGAAATGGCAGGGGACCCTCAGATCTTACATGGCAGGATGGGGAGCAACCAAGCATCTGCTCTGAACATCACTGTTGCAGATGGCCGTGCAGTATGCCCGGGGCTGAGAGCCTTCTAGGAAATGCTGTTCCCTAGGAGCAGGGCTGGCCCCTTTGCCCGTGTCCTCCAGTGCCCCTCCTGCCGCCACGGCTTGGTGGCAGCTGTCTTGCTCCATTTTCCTCGGGTGCAGTTGTTTTTGCTGCATGGCTGGGAAGCTTCCTTCCTTCCTCAGAGTGCTGGCCGCCTGTCTCTCTGTGAGTCCCGCGTGGCTGCTGCTGTGCTGTGCTGGCTGACGCTGCTCTGGGCAGAGGAGCAGTGCCGTGCATTCCTTTGGTGGGAAGACTTACGTCCTTTGGCATCAGAGCAGAAAACAGATCCTGCTGTCAGGTAGAAACATGAATACCGGGACATTTTCTTTATCATGCCATGAAAAGTAAGTTCTGCCTGTGACAGCTAACCACTCGATGTCCAATGCCACATGTCTTGCACCCATCCAGCGCCTCAGACAGTGCACTGCAGAGGAGGGCAGGCACAACAGCCTCAGCCAAGATCTCTGTACCTCATCAGGTGGACAGTGAGAGATGGCGAAGTGACCACCAGGTGCTAGGAACTGAGGCGCCTACTGCATGCAGGATGTAGTTAACTCTTCAGCAACCCTGTCCACAGGAACTATGAGGCAGAAACTAAGCTCTGCAAGTTCTGTGTGGTGGTTTTTTTTTGTTTTTTTTTTTGGGTATCACTGAGCCACATCCCCAGTCCTATTTTGTGTTTTATTTAGAGACAGGGTCTCACTGAGTTGCTTAGTGCCTCGTCGTTGCTGAGGCTGGCTTTGAACTTGTGATTCTCTTGTCTCAGCCTCCCAAAGTGCTGGGATTACAGGTGTGTGCCACTGTGCCTGGCTTCAAGTTGTTTTTTTTTATTTTTTTATTTTTATTTTTTATTTTAATGGTGCTGGGGATTGAACTCAGGGCCTTGTGCATGCAAGGCTGGCACTCTACTAACAGCTATATGCTCAGCCCTAAGCTCTTCAAAATTCTGGAGAAGACTTTTTCCTGACTCTCCTCGTATGGACAGTGTGTTATCAAGGTCAGATTCAGGACTGAATTTTCATGAGAAAGTGTTTCTCCTTTATTAATCTGGAGTTAGCTTTCCTGGATATGATGCTTCCATTTGTCTTTTAATTGTGGTATAAGATAAACATCACCCTGTCTTCTCTCTCCTTTTTCTTTCTCTTTCTCCTTGTTAGTCTTCAGGCTATGATAAATTTTAAGTTCAAATAGTGTTTCTGGCTATTTAAATTTTTTTCCCTTAGGATTTGAGAGAAAGAAAAGTGGGCATTTTAAAATTCCAGAGCCTTCAGACCCTGCAGGTGAATCTCAGCAGCTTTGACTCTTGGGACCGAGAATCTTCTCTTCTCAAGATGATGTGTCTTCGTGTTAATTCCGTGTTCAGAATTCAGACCCTACACCTCCTCTGGGTTCTCCCATTGAAGCTATTAACTTTCCCTGTAAGACATTGTAAATATCCAGATCCTTGAAAAGGGACCGTTTTTTTTTCTTAGCTGAAGGAAATTTATCCCAAATTAGGAAGGTTAAACCTTTTCCTTGGCATCTATCTGAACAAACACTGTGGCTCTGTGGCATTTGAATTTTGCATTCGGATCAGCATTCTTAAGAAAGCAAGATGACCTGATTTTTATTTTCCCTTGTAGGCATGTTGTGATGAATTCACAAAATAATCGTGCCTTCTTCCTACATCTGCTAAGTGGCTTGCACAGTGTGGGCAGCAGTTTCCAAGGGCAGCAGTTTATGGGGAAATAACAGAAGGTTTGGGCAGGGTAGAGAATCACAGGTGAAACCTGGAAGTACTGAGCAGGGGTGAACCCAGCACCCTGAAGTTCATGCCACCCACCCCGCCTTCTATGATAGAGTGGATGAGGCAGAGGAGGAGCAAGAGGGCAGGGGAGTCTGGTAACCAAAGCCTCAGGTAACTTTGCGGTTGGGGATTCGCTGGCTGTGTGAATACGCTGGCTGAGGGAAGGTCATTGGGTGGAACTGTGACGAGGACACTGGGGACATGTGGAGGTGGGCAGGCTGGAGGGCTGATGTTGCGGGAGTAGGCCACAGGGACAGGGCAGGAGGGGGGAGAAAGGAGAGCAGAGTGGAGGCTGGAGGCAGAGCGGATGGATTTGGGACCTGGAGAAACAGCTGGGTACTGCGAGGGGGTGTCGAGCTGGGGAAGAAGATGGGCGTACTTGGAGATCAAGACACAGGGCTCCAGTTGCTTCACCTCTGTGAGCTTCCCAAATACAGCCACGCACCACTGAACAGCAGGGACACATTCTGAGAAACGCATCTTCAGGGGATCTTGTTATTGTGACATCGGCACAGAGCGTCTTTGCACAAACTCTGATGGAAAAGCCTCCTGTGCGGTGTGGCCCGATGCTCCTGGCCCACAGACCTGGACAACATGCTCCTGAACTGGATGTGGACAGTCAGCCTCAGAGGCTGTTTGTGCATCTGAACGTATTACACATAGGAAGGCACAGGGAAACGGCCAGGCGCCAGGGACTTTCCAGCTCTGTTGTCACCCATGGGCTGATCCTCACCTCTGCAGCTCCATCGCTGGCTGAAATGTCGCCATGCAGTTCATGACTGTAGATAAAATGGGCAGCAGTAGCCTCTCCTGGGTTCTGAGAGTGAAAGGAGAGGGACATTCAGTGGAGTGTTCTGTCCAGAGCTGTGGGCCAGGCTGGGGCCAGATGGACTTCCTTCTGTCCTTCTCCCTTCCTGGATGGGGAGTTAGCTTTGCAGCAAAGAAATGGAGGGAAGGGACAAAGGAGAGGGGGAGAATTTGCGCTAGTGGTTCCCAAACTTGTTAATCCTAATACTCGCATTTCCAAATGAGCGAGACGTTTGGGAGCAGGGAGGAATCTCGTCCATCTGCCCAGTGCCCTGCCTGCATCCCAGTGAAGTAGCTAACCTGAATTTTGTGATATAAAGGAGGCTAGTGAGGTTGGGGGGCCTGGCCTGTGTCTCAGTCTGTGAGAGGAGGAAGCAGGGTGAGGATTTCTGAATTCTTCCTTAGGGTGTTTGGAAGAGAGGTCTGTTCCCAGAAGGCTGACCCTGCCTGGCCCGAGGCCCAGCACCTGCTAACAAGGGAGCCCAGTATGGGTGTGGCACCTCTCTTGTCCCACACCCCCATGGCCTTCGTCGAGGAATTCCCCTTAAATCTGGTTAGTTTCTGAGTGAGGGATGAGTGAGTCTTGCTCAGCCTGCATCTGAGCAGAGAAGCAACCTGGGAAAGTCCTCCAGCCTGTGGGCTGGGGGTACTGATGCTCTCTCTTCATTGGGTCCTAGACAGAATGTCCTTAAAGGTAAGAGCCACTTTGCTGGTGAGCATTCCTGACAGAAAGGCCTCCCCTTGACTCAGGTCTGTAACAGGGGCCATGGCCTCTCCCGTGCGTCTCTGACATAGGCCTTGTTTAGGTTCTACTGATTACATAGGGAAACAAAACACTTTGTACAGATACCAACAAAAGCAATGTGTAAGTGAGGTTTGTTTATTTTCTAAAAGATGGGGCTGTTCAAAACAAAGCTGCTTTTAATCATAGCCCATCTTACATCAGTTATGTCGTAAGCAGAAGTCAGTGGTGTGTGTGGCACCAAGGAGGGTGTCTGGGGAGAGCCGGGTCCTGCTCCTGTGGGGCTCGACCCTCTGTGACTGAAGCAGCCTGTTTCTCCTCCCATGGCCTCAGGTTTCCTACTGTGGATGGGGAGGTTTGGACTGCACCTCCAAGGCCCTTTCCAGCTCCAGCTCTTGCCATGGGCAGTCCAAACTGCCAGGCCTGCTTCTCTCAGAAGTCGGCTACCTCCAGAAGCAAGGAGCTAACCGGGAAAGTCGTCTTTCCCCTGCTGCTTCCACTCCCCTCCTCCACCTGGAATCTGTGTGTTCACCCTTTGAGGCCTGGTGCAGGCCACCGGGCTTTCTGAGGCCCCTGGAGGCTCTGGGTGAGAGTTGGGGCACGGTATTGGCTTGCTTGGGCTGCCGTAGCAGAGTACCACTGACTGGGGCCCTTGGATGCAGAAATGTATAGTCCCCTGGTTCTGGGGGCTGCAAGTCCAAGATCCAGGTACAGGCAGGGCTGGTTCTGTCTGAGGCCATGAAAGAGAATCTATTCCAGGACTCTCCCCTCTCCTGGTGGTTTGTTAGAAATCTTCCGTGTCCCTTGGCTTAGGGGAACATGGCCCTGATCTGTTTTCATCTTCACATGGATTCTCCCTGTGTGCATGTCTCTGTCTCAAAATGTCCCTTTTTATGACAACACTGGTCGTATGGGATTAAGGCCCACCCCACTGCAGCAGGACCTCATCCCTGTGACTTCTTACTGTTTCCAAATAAGGGCACCTGATGGGGTTAGGACTAAAACATGTGAATTTTGGGGACAGAGTTCAGCCCATGCTGATACCCTCATCTGTGCCACCTGCACTCTCTCTAGTTCCAGGCCCTTTATCATGGGGACTGGTCCCTCCCAGGGCAGCATGCCTACAGGACACTTGGTAGTAAAGAGCCATCCACATGTCTGGGTGGGGCATCTGCCCAAGATCTGGGCCAAGACAGAGTCTTCAGCCCAAGTCTCTTCCTTGCCCAGCCAGGGGGAAGCTGGGAAGCAGAAGGTACTGGCTGTGGCCCTGTGGCCATCTCTGCCCCAGCTCAGGGTCTTGTTCCATCTCCACAGGGTCTTTGTACCACAGCGAGCCTAGGCTTAGGAATCTGAAAGACTGCAGTGTGAATCTGACCCCCACCCCCACTATTTGGTGTGGATCTTGTGTCAGCCTCGCAGCTGCTGTGAGCCTCCGTTCCTTATTTGTGAAGCAGAAATGTTAGTTTCAACTCCAGCTGAGAGAGCTACGCGAGGGGGCCACGTGTGCCGGCTCACAGTAGGTGCTGGTGTGCCTTCCTGTCTCCTGTCCACCATGGTCGGTCTGTCTCTCTGCACAGTTGCACTGCTGCTCTTTCTGGAGGTGCTCCTCAGTTCCCTCCCTGCCTTGTCTGCATGGCCCCTCTTAGGTCCTCCTGGAGGAGGTGAGGAGGGGCGGAGGCCTTTGGTGGCCTGTTCTGCAGATGATGACCCTGGGCCTACTGCGGTGACCTCCAGGACCAGCTGGAGACCAGGCTTTCTCTAGGCATCTTGGGCAGATGCCCCACCCCTTCTCTCACAGATTCTGAATTTCTCTTGCTTCTGAATTTCTTAGCTTACCATATTTGCAGAGGTGTGTGGTGAGACCAGGACGAGACAGTTTCCTGCAGTCACATACATGTGCCTGAATCCCATGAGGATCCCCTGGTTATTAGCAACTGGTCCCGTGAAAATACTAACTTGCTCATTTGTTATCTTGCTCGATTCTATAGTTTGTTCTTTATGTCTGAAGACTTGCACACAAGCTCCTTGGAGGCAGGGACCACATTTCCTGCTTTTCTTGTTCTTCGTTTCTTAGTGTCTAGCACGTTGCTGAGCTCTTGGTAGATTTCACATATTTTGTGTCTGCTTTTCAGTCTATGAAAGCAAGAGAACTAGCATCTGCAAATAGGTTATAGTTTGCCAAACAAGCTCTGCTATTCCATTTGATCTTCTCACCTGCTGTGGGAGTTAGTTATTATGGTAATAGGACCACTGAAGTTCAGAGAGACTCGGCAGCTTTCCCAGGGTTGCACAGCTAGTATGTGGAAGCAAAATAGGTGGGACTGTGGGACCCGGACCTCACAAGATTTAGGTATACACGGCAGTCAAGCACGTTCTTGGATTCTGCAGAATTTAATCTTGCTGCTTGGATGCTTGTGCCTTATGCCTCGTTCAAGTCAAGAGACATAAGCACAGTGATAAATCTGATCTGTATCCTTAAGATGGCTGAGTTGGTCTTTCGTCTCAGACTGCAAAGCCTCTTTAGGAAATCATTTCCTTATGTTAACTTTTTTAAATGAAGTTTTTGGACTAAGTACATATTTTCCATTTTTTATTGCATAAGCACACAGTATTTATCTCATCTAGCATTATGATAAACCCCCTGAATGTTTCATGTTTTTCACGATTCATATGGAACAAATTAAAAATAACTTCCCATAGTACAGTTGCCCCAGAAAATGGCTCAAATACCCTCCCTCTGGCTCGCTCCCTCCTACTTCACGTCTGCCTCAAATTTCACCTTCTGTAGTCCAAGAAGGACCCCTGGTGAGGAAAACCTGGTGGAGCACCTGGCTCTACATCTGGAGCCTTTGTTTGACAGGCTTTTGTGCGCTGGGGGTGGGGGAGTGTCATTCAAGAGTTTTGCGTTTGCAGGCATACATGATTGGGGAGGCTGGTAATTTTTATTACTTCGTTCAGGCTTAAAAATGTGCTTTTTCTGTCACTCCTCTAGGGACTTTTAAAAAGGAAGATATAGGCAATGAGTATGTGAGTTTTCCTCGCTGCTCTGCAAGAATGTGTCCATGAGCGCTGTGGTCGGGTGGTGCAGCTGGCCTCCAGCACCTTTGCCTTGGAGTGCACTGGCTCCGGGGCCAACCAAGGGTGGAATGTGGGTTTCGATCCATGTCTGTTGGACAAATGGAAGCTTTTGGTTTCTATCCCACCAGGCTGTTTTGGAAAAATTGGTTGAGTGTCAACTCTGCCTTCTAGAGAAAGTCACTTAAGTTCTCAGTAAAGGGGATCAAAACCACTTCAGGCTGGGATGCAGCTTCGTGGTTGAGCATTTGCCTGGTATTCACCAGGTCCTGGGGTCAGTCTCTCCAATGTTATAAAGGGGGAAAAAAAGACAACTGCTGTGAGTTACTGTAAAGAGTTAATTACACAGGAAGCGTCAAGTTATCCCGTAGATGATAGCGAGAAGCCAGAGGCTACAACAACGAATCTGCTGCTGGAGCTCAGGGGAGTCTGGGAGTGTAGGAGCACAGTTGGCATCTTCCCCGGCTTGTTCACATCCCTCTCATACCCCAACACCAAAACATACCCAAAGGGTGAGCAGCAAGGCTGGACTCTGCTCTGTGGTCATCTTCTCAACACTGAGCAGGGGGCTCACAGGCCAGGCAATGCCTCGCCACCCACAGAGACCTGCCGCTGTGGAGAGACTGAATCCGGGTCTTGGGGCTGGCCCTCCAGATGTGGAGATGGAACTGGATCTTCTTTCTGGGACTTTGCTGGCTCATAAAGGCCACAGATTAAGTATGGTGAGGAGTCAATCACAGGAAGTGCAGGTAGGTCCCATGGTCCATCTGTCTGTCTGTCCATCCATCATCCATCACCCCTCTATCCACCTGTCTGTCCAAGTATCCATCCACACACACACGCTCACACATCTGTCCATCCATCTAGCTGTCCAGCCAGCCTTTATTCAATGTTTATTGGCGTGTATTCACTGTTAGGCACTGGCCTTGACTGAGGATATAGACATGGATCTCAAAGGTCAGTATCCTTTAGAGATCTGTGTTCTTTCAACCAAATAACTCTGGCTAATTTTTTTCATAGGATTCTCTTCATCTGAAATTGTATTATGGGTTGTGTGCATGTCTCCTCCCCCCAGACATTAGCTCCTTTAAAGCAGGAGCCTCTCTTTCTTGTATGTGGACCTATTCTCAGTGCCCACCATGGTTTCTGGCACACAGCAGTGGACTTCCCAGGGACTCATGGTGCTGGGCAGCACAGGGAGGGCAGGGGCTTTGGCATGGATGTGATGGAGTTAGTTCACCTGGATGTGGTGTGTGCAGGGTCTGGTGATTGCCCTGTGGCAGTCCGAGATGGACGACTGGTTTTGTGATTGTGAGTGATTTTTCACCCTACTCTACCCTGACTTTTCTCTGGAGCTGTGCAGTATCTTCCCACTCTGGCGTTTGGCTTAGTCAAGTGGCTTTTGTAGATCAGCATATAGGAGGCCGAAGAAACTCAAAAGTCCTTGCTCAGTTGGGCTGTTGTCTCGCCCTCTGCCATAACCCTGAGTACCTGCCTGGGCTAGTCTGCTCAAGGCCGGGGGACCAGCAGAGCTGAGTTGCTTTGGATGCTCCAACTGAGGCCATCCTAGATCAGCTGACAGCCAACCAACACCAGACATGTGAGGGAGGCCAGGCAACATGTATGAGCTAAGCAAACATCCTGGCTGCATGCCACTGCATTTTTGTGTATTTGTTACACAGCATTATCATGGCAATAGATAACTGATACAAGAACCTATAAGGGGTTGGTTATATACATACCTCCTACTGGTTTCAATTAGAATGATAATATTGCTAATCATTTATTATATATTGAGTACCCGCCTACAGTGGCAATGATTCCCATGTTTCATTCCTGGTACTCACAATAAACTTTCAGTGTAGGCAAATGACAGGCATCACCACTGTTTCTGCTACTCTATGAACTGCAGGCATATGGGAGTCTGGCTGCCTGGGTTCGAATTCTGGCTGTCCTGTCCCCTATGTTTCATGGCCTTGGCTACAGAGACGGTATGCTTCACCTGGCTGTGCTTTTCTTTCTTTTCTGTCCTTCTAAAAGGGATCATGACATCTTTCTCACAGGGCTGCTGTGGATCAGGGGACATGTCTGGGCACACAGCATGAATGTTCCCATCATCCTTACAAGGTGATAGGCCCTGGGCTGAGCAGTTCATGGATATGACCTTCATTCTTACAAAAACTCAGGGCAGTAGAGCTTGTGTCCTCATGTTACTAGGGGCAGAAGGCATAATCAAACCCGGGGGTGAGCTCGCCCCCTGGGTTGCTGCCATTCATTGGCCCTGCTGGTTTTCCTTCTTTCTTCCTGGGAAGGATGGACCATCCCATGGTTGCATTGATAGCACAAGGCCCTACTTTCCTGGTGACCCCCCCCTCCCCCAGTCCTCCTCGGTAGGAGGCCTTCCAGGAAGTGTGAAGGAGGGGACTGTGGATTGTGATGTCAACTCTCATCTAACCCTGGAGGAAGGAGCCCCACACATGCTCCCGACCTTGCTGCTACCCCTCCCATGGGACCTGGGCTCTCTCCAGTCCCTTGTCTGTGTCCCTTCCCCTGGCTCTGTCCAGGAACCATATCATCAGTGCCTGCCTTTGGGCTGCCTGGGGCTCAGAGCACAGAGCCTGAGCCATGGCTTACTGCTGCAAGCCCTGTCCATGCTCTGGTTGCAGCCAGGCCCTGCCCGCTCTGCAGATGGAGTCCTGCCCTGTGCCTGGTGCCCCAGCCTTGGGGTATGGGGATGCCTGGGGTCGTTGTGAGCCACCCAGCTGGTCAGCATGCCTGCTGGCCCACCTGGAGCATCCCTCTGCTGCTTCCTGAGGCTCCATGGCACTCCCACAGACTGGCATGGGTCACATGTCACTTTGTGACCACTGTGCTCACTAGGCTGTGGCCGTGGCTGTGTAGTATGCAAAGTGTGTCTCTCATGTTCATGGGTTTTGGTGCAGTCACAGCTGGATTTCTAAATGCCTATGTGTCAGCTTTTTAACAAGTAAGTGGTGGAATTAGAATTGGGGAGGGGCCTCTGATATTTACTTTACAACTTCTGTTTTGCAATAACCTGTCTTCTTGGGAGTGAGCATCTCTGTTGGTCAAGGACTAAGCCCAGTCTTCCTCTGGGTCCTCAGCTGAGCCTGGCATAGAGAAGTGCTTCAGCAGTGTCTGCGGGTGGGCACGAGGAAGGGAGTATCTGCCCCTGGAGCTGCTCCACTTCTTGTGGCTGAGGCCTTCTTGTCCCATGGCTGAGTCTCTGAACTTTCCCAGAAGCCTGTCTTGAACTTCCAGGAGCCCTGGTCAGTTGTCTGCGTCACCCAAGTCTCCACCTGGGTCCTACCTGTGCCACTAGAGCCCCTGGGCTACCAGATGCCATGGCGTGTGCTCAGGATTCCCTTCACTCAGCCTTGCTGTGGGTCCCCCCGGGGGTCTTCCCAGTCAGGGCATGAAGAGGGCTGGGAAACCCCTCCTAGGAAGGAGAACAAAGAAGCAGTGTTGAAAGAACACAGCGTGGCCCTCCACATCAGATGGAGCTGGGGCTGGGACCCCACCCTCTTGGGTCTCGGCCCCTGTCCTGCCTCTGTTGACACCAGCTGTAGGACACTTCAAAGGCCGGGGACCTGTAGGTGCCTCTTTAGAGGCAGCAGGAAGCCAGGGATCTGGGAAGAACTTTCTGGTGTGCAGCTGGGCAGGGTGGGGCCGGGGCGACGGTGGGGAAGAGGCCTCTCAGGGAGCATCGTGGGTGTGCCGGTTTCAGAGAGGAGAGGGAATTGAGGCCCGGGGCTGAGAAAGGGCTCAGGGCATGAGAATCAGAAAGGCTCTGGGAGGCCCCTGGGCGAGCGGCAGGACAGCAGCCTCAGATGCATTTCAAGAATTAGAGCCTCTGCCTGCCCCTCCCATTCTTACCCTTGCCCCAAGTATGACACCCAGAGGCCCGGCCTGCGTCCTCTCCCACACAGGCTGCCTCCTGCTCTCTGGGGCTCCCCCTGGGAGGAGCACTGCTCTGCAGGCTCTTCAGCTGAGGCAGAGTGACCTGGGCAGCTCTCTGGCCTCGGGAGCTCTGTGTCCTTGAGTGTCCACCCACAAGCCTGGCCTGGACTGGGAAAAATCATGTGTTGGGCCCACTTAATGGGGTTTGGGTCTTTGCTTCCAGGCAGGCTGTGGTCACTACAGAGCTGCTGAGGGTTGAATTCCTGTCCAAACTCATTTTGAAATTTAATTGCCACAGCAATAGTGTATGTAAATGATTTATGATGCAATTAGGCCACAAGGGCCCCACCCTCATAAACAGATTGAGGCTCTTGTCTTGGGAGTGACCCCAATAAAAGGATGAGTTTGTACCTTGGCTGGAGAGAGCTTGCCTTGCACTTGTGAGGTCCTAGGTTTCAATCCTGGCGCTGTGGGATGAGTTTGCCTGACTTTCCTGTGATGTGTGCTTGCTGTCCTTCCACTAGGCCACAGCACAGTGTGAGACCCTCACCACATGCCAGTGCTCTTTCTCAAACTTTCCAGCCTCTAGACTGTGAGCAAAAGGAACTTCTATTGTTTGTGGGTCACCCAGCCTCTGGTATTCTGTAATAGCAGCAGAAAACAGACAGACAGGAGTGACTGGTGATGAAGGAAAGGAGGAGAGCCAACAGGAATCATAACATGATAGGATTTCTTGGGCCTGCATTTCCTGCCTCGTGTTCACAGGACACATTGAAGAGCACACATCCCTGATGACATAACCTGGCTGCACAATGGGTGGGCGACCCTGGTGGCTGTGGTTATTGGTGGGCCATTTGGACTTGAACAGATGATAGAGACATGTGCGGATGGTTTTTATCCTTTCAAGTGTAGCCAAGTTCAGAGAAGAGGGGCCCTGGAGGCACTCTGGAATGGAGAAGAATGGGAGCTCATTTCTGTCTCAGGTGTTGCTGACTCCTGGTGTCCTAGAAGGGCCAGAGCTGCTGGACAAGGACAATCCCCTGAGGCCTGGAAAACCATGGGCTTCCCTTGATCAGTGAGAGTTCATAGCAGGGACCCTCTCAAAGAGTTTATCAAACCACACCAATAAGTCTCGACTTTCATGATCTTTTTTTAAATTTTTTTTTAGTTGTAGATGGACACAACATCTCTATCATTTATTTTTATATGGTGCTGAGGATCGAACCCAGTGCCTCACACGTGGGAGGCGAGCGCTGTACAGCTGAGCCCCAGCCCAGCTTTCATGATCTTTTAAACTACTTTGTATCACCCATTTTTTTTAAGCCTAGGGTTTTCAAGTAATCTTTTTGAAAAATAAGATCATCTATAGCTTCAAAAAAGATTCAAATGATCTTATGGCAATAAACAAAATTTGGAGTGATTGATAGGCAGGTTGGAGGAAGTACTTGAAATTGACCAGTGAGGAGTCTGCCTTCTAGAATGGGGAAGATAGTGACAGATGGGCTCAGGGACTCTCAAACCCATCTGGGGTGGACTTGAGGAAAACCCCACTGATCAGCTGACCCCCACAGGCTCCTGCTCTCCCTGTGGCTCACCGTGACATTTTGCATCTCTTGAGATTGGTGCCAGCTCCGAGTCGGTGCCCAATAGTCCCCTGAGGTCTGGTAATTTTCTTTACTCCTGTGCAGAGACTATGGTGAAGGGACAGGTGTCTTTGGGGAAGCCTGGGAGAGATGAACAGTATGAACTTTGGGCAGTGTAGCAGGGTCCTTCCCAGGGGAACTGGCCTCCCCTTCATTCCGGGGATTCCCAGTCTGTTCACTAGCTCAAGTCTGGGAATTAAGGGATTGGGGCTTTATCTTTGGTGATTCACATTAGACTCATTAGCTCATTTCTCACTGATGGTGTGAAGGTGGACCCTTCTGGGGGCAGGTCAGCACGTCCCCTGTTATAAATCCATTCTACCATCCAGTCACCCTGAGTCTTTGGATGTCCTCTTATAGAATACACCCAAGTAGGTATGGCATTTTAACACCATTTAGTGTATTTGGTCCATGCTTAGCTAACAACAGATCTTTTCTGTCTTTTCTGATTCCTTGAGCTATAACATTAAAGCCAAGATCTCTGTTCAATGGTTGCCTATTAATAAGGGTGGCTGGATCCAACTTTGTGCTCTGTCTACCATTATCCCAATACCTTTAATATCCACTCCCATTCAGAATCCCAGATTTCTCTGGATATATGGGAACAAGTTACAATTATTAGTGTGGTGCATTGTGGATGGTAGGTATGAGAGTTCCAAGTCTTTCCTTTTTATCTATCTTTATCTTGGTCATAGGAAAGTGAAGTTAGTAGCATTACCAGCTACAGTTTAGTTTATGCATGACTGGTGTTCATGGTGCTTGGAAATAAGTATCCATTTAGCCTGGGAATTAGGGAGCTTTGAGATGGAAGATGAAATTGGAACTGACTTCAGAGACAATACCTTCATGCAAACTTATTTTAAAAAATTACAACTTCATGAAATACACCTAAAGTCTAACTTGTTTTACAAAAGGGAAAAACTATACATAGTGATATTAAAAGCATGAGTTTCTGCAGCAAGTCCATGTTCAAGTTCAAGTGTTAGTTGGGTAAGTGTTAGGCTGTTTTCTCATTCAAAATATTGGAATTTTTAGAGTGAACCTATGTGTTCGTTTTCCAGGGCTAGCCACCGTAACAAAATACACAGAATAGGGGGATTAGGCAACAGAAATGTATTTTTTCACAGTTCCAGGGGTTGGAAATCCAAGGTCAAAGAGCAAGCAGGGCTGGTTTCCTGGGAGGCCCCTCTCCTTGCTTTGTAGGAGGCTGATCTCTTGCTGCCCCTTCACATGGTTGTCACTGCTGATATTTCCATGTTCCCTGCTCTCTCCAAAGAACACCAGTCAGGTAGATAGGGTGTGCCTGATAGGTCTCGTTTAACTTGATAACCTCTTTGAGGGATCTGTCTCTAAGCACAACCACATTCTGATGTCTGTGGGGTTAGAATTGTAGGGGACACAATTTAGTCCCTGACCACACAGGATTGATGTAATGTTGAGGTATACAAAAAGACACATAGGAACTACTAAAAATGATAGTTATTTTTAACAAAAAGTTCTAGAAGACTTTATTATGTTTACATAAGACATGGATAGTGAGCAAAAGTCCATCTCCCATAGTTTAGATTTAAGTGTGAAACCTCCAATATGCTCTTTTGTTTGGAGTTTCCCAGTAAAGAACAGACCCCCTCAATTACTGTAGTAATGTATGAGTGACGTTGAGGTTGTGGCAGTGTGTCCTGACAAGGCTATTCAATGAGGCCTGAGGACAGATGGAATCAAGGGTGGCACTTGCTTGAGGCCAAGATGGGTCCTCACACAGAAAACTGGACATGCAAGTGGGGACCCAAGGTAGATGCCAGTAAGGACTCTGGGGAGTAAAGGCACCTGAAAGTTCCCTCTTGGTAGTGAGATATCCTTCCCCACATGGTGGCCACCTCGCAGTACCAACAGAGGGACCTTCCCAGCAACTTGGGAGACTGAGGTAGGAGGATATAGTAAGTTTGAGGCCAGCCTCAGCAATTTAGTAAGGCTCTCAGCAACATAACGAGAGCCTGTTTCAAAATTAAATAAAAAGGGCTGGGGATATAGCTCAGCGGGAGAGCACCTCTGGCTTCAATCTCTAGTGTCGAAAAAAGGAAAAAAATAGAGGGAACTTAGCAGTGATTGTCCCCTGAAGATGAGAGAGCCACAGCTATCAATCAGTGGATCTATAATGCATCAATAAAAAAATAAGTATGGATTTTAGCTAAGAATACTGTACCACTGTTTCATTGATTATAGGAAATGTACAATACTTGTTAAGACTCTTTTTTTCCCTTAATGTTAGGGAAAACAGTGTTTGGCATATGGTGTATATTTCTATTTGCAATAATTCTATAGATTTAAAACTATTATAAAATAAAAAGCTTATCAACTCAAAAATTCCCACCTAAAAAATCTGAAGTGTCCATTCAGTTCTCTCGCGAAGCCCTAAACTCTGGCAACCTGTGTTCCCAACCTCGGAGTCCACTCCCTGCACCCCGGGGTGGATTTGTGTCTGCGGCAGCTTTCCTTCCGCCACGCCGCTGTGCCTTAGAGGAGGTGGGGGGACACTAGGGCTATTCCTTAGCCTGGGCCATGTGAGCCTGCGCTCCAGCTACAGTGCTCACGGTGCAGTCCTGGAGAACGGGGCTCTGAGCCTCCCTGGGGCACCACAGAGGGGATGTGGCAGAGTTCATGGCCACACTTTTCTTCACTGCCTGGGCTGCTTCCAAACCTCTAGGCACTTAGACTTTATCAAGGATGGCGTGGGCCAGGGTGCCCAAGAAAGCTGTGACATGGTAGTGGGCTGAACCGAGGTATCATGGGTTCTTCTCCCAGGATGTGGGTATTGGCCACCCAGAGGGAGTGGGCTGGGGAAGGCAAGGGCATCAGCTGGCTTAAAGTGGATGGTCATCCTCAGAACTCGGGAGGGGAGGTTCTGTTCCACAGGGAAGAGATCAGTTTTGAGAGTCCAGGGATGTAGTCAAGGGCCTGGCTCTGGCTAGACCCTAGGATGGGCACTGTGTGGCCCCAGACCTGGACTCTTTACAGGGCACTCTGAGTCCTTGGGAGGGCCTGCCTGTGGTCTGCCTGTCTCTGGGGCCTCTGCTCCTTGCTTTCCATCCGGGCTGGTGTGTGCTTTGGTCCTGCGTGTTCCCCATGGCGGCTGGGCTGGGGCTCTGGGCAGGTGGCTGCGTGCCGGCATTTTGGGGTGGTTTCCTGAGCTTTGACGAGAGCCCATAATAGAAACTGCAGCAGCACCTTCTCTCGCAACATATGGTGTGGGGATGTCAGAATAGTCACACGTCTCGCACTTGCTGTATTTTCCCAAAAGAGTCCTTTTAAAAAACAAATATTAATCCATTCTCATAAACAGCGCTCACATCCCTGGCTTCGCCTCTCACCTCACCGCCTCCATCTTGCTCAGGATGGCCGCTGTCTCCTTGGTCTCCCCATCTCCAATCTATTCCCACACTCTCCCTTTTCCCCTTGACAGCCACAGTGACCTTTCTGGAGAGCACATCCGGCCACGATGCCTTTCTGTTAAAAACCCAGTACAATCCCCCTCTTGCTCAAGGACAGGGCCAACTCCACGACATGGTCCACGGGGCTTTCCATGCCCGCTGACCATCACTCGCCCTCCTCCACAGGCTCTGCCTCCTTGGCCTCACCAGACACCTTGGTCCTTCACGACATCACACTGTGCTGTGACGCGTGGCTGTGACTTTTTCCTCTCTGAATTGGCTATCATTTCTGTTGATGTTTTCTTTGATCCACTAGGTATAGTTTCTCCCTCGTGTAATGCTTTTCATACCTGCAGTAAGTGACCGCTGTTTTAACTACTTGTATATCCGTCTCGTGGAAGACAGGGCCACCTTCCATAAACCCCATGTTTGTCATTGTTAAAATTCCACTGGTGTTTTGAATTTGGGCAATCTAGAGTGTGAGCCGGCTCTGGCCAGGAGATCATAGAAATATTCGATACCAGCATTGTCTCATATGGTGGACATGAACTAAATCTCTGTGTACCTATTCAATCTCATTTTTAGTTAATTAAAATTAAATAAAATTGAAAGTCCAACTCCTTAGTTGGACCAGCCTCATTTCAGGTGATAAAGAGCCACATGTCACTAGTGGCCTCTGTGTTGTATGATGTGGGGGAGGACGCTTGAGTGGACACAGAGCCCAGGAGGTTATTTGAGGGTTTCAAGTTCTTTCTCTGATAGCACTGCCACTTGTCTTTTTTATTTATTTTTTTGGTACCAGGGATTGAACTCAGGGGCACTCGACCACTGAGCCACATCCCCAGCCCTATTTTGTGTTTTACGTAGAGACAGGGTCTCCCTGAGTTGCTTAGCGCCTCGCCATTGCTGAGGCTGGCTTTGAACTTGCGATTCTCCTGTCTCAGCCTCCCTAAGTGCTGGGGTTACAGGTTTGCGCCATCATGCCTGGCTGCCACTTGTCTTTTGATTAGCAGATATTTTATTTATAAATACTGCAAAGGAGAAAGCCTCCATTCATTTTTCTTTTTAAAAAGAAAGTTCTTATGATTAATGTATAAGATCAGTGTGGTTTTAAGATGTTTAAATTTGAAGCAGGGGTCTTTAAAATGCTCAAGCTGAGAACACTTTCTGGAGACAGAGGGATAAATTTCATCATGAATAGAAGTGTTATATCAGTCTGTGACTCGATGAAACCTCCCAATTTCCATGGAGCTTAACTTTCAAGGCATGTTTTTAGTTCATCAATTCTATGAAGTATGTTTTTGAAAAAATGTATTTATTTTGAGACGTTCTTCCAACAATTGCAGCAAATTGTCAAGTTCTGCATGTAGTACTCTCTGCTATAATTATTAGCCGGGTCTTAACTTTGTCTTTGTGTTTGTGTGTGTGTGTGTGTCTGTATGGGGGCAGAGAGAGAAATTTAATAAATCCTGAAGTCACTTGTTGGATAGTATATTATTTTATGCCAATGTAAATAGATTTTGTTATCTTTCCCCAGAGTTCCTGTTGAACACTACAGTTCATTTAAGGATGCTCTGGTTTTTTAACATTATGAATATTTAATTTAACAGACACTATTTGACTTTGCTGGGTCTTCTACCCTGTGGTGTGTGTCAGGAGACAGAGGAATCACAGGCTGACTGGGGCTTTTAGGACTCAGAGTCTAGAAGGAGAAAGACAGACGCAGGCTGTAAAAGTCACTTCACTGTAACCAGAGCTGAGGTGAGAAAATGTTTTTAGGGAGCAATTCTTTTTTCTTGGGAAACTGGAAAAAATATCATAAAACAAATATCATGGAGATAAAACTTGGGGAACTAGTGAAAGCCCATCAGCGCCTTGTGGAATGAAGGATCAGCCCAAAAGAGATGCCAAGGCTCAGGAAGTTTTGATGAATGGGAGAAGAGTCATTGCTAGGGCCTCTGCTCCATTTCATTTGTCCACCTGTTCCAAGGCCACCTAATTTTCTTCTAGTTTTAGAGTAAGCCTTAATCTGGTAAGGCAGTGACCCATTATTCTACCTTGATGATTTTTTTTAAAAAGGGGCTCATTTGTTCTTAGTGCTTTTCTCTTAGGTTTAGGAGTCTCCAAGACCACCCTCAGACTTAATGGTTTTCTAGAAGGACTTGGAGGATTCAGAAACAGTTATTACACAGTTATAATTTACTGTTGGGAAAGGATACTGTTCAAAATTGGCAAAGAGAGAAGGGGTGTGAGGAAAAGTCTCGGGGAAAGCAGGCAGATGCTTGCAGATGTCCCCTCCCAGTGGAGTTGCAGGGACATTTAATCCCTAACAACGGTGGTGATTCCATGTGTGAAGTGTGGCCTACCAGCAAGGCTCACCTACTGGTGTCTAGGGCTTTTACAGGGGGTCAGTAACATATTCATGCAATGCCTGTGTGATTGACCTCATTTCCTCAGAGTCCAGATACTATTCCCCTGTCCCAAGAAAAGTAAGCATCCATAGTATTCGCCATAAATCACAATGTCCAGATAAACTTGCCTGGTCAAACTTACCTGATTCAGCGTGGCCCAAGGCTTCAGATAGACAAAAACACTCTTATTGGGAAGAATATTCCTAGGACTCAAAGAGTATCTCCAAGGATATTCCAGTCTCGAAGATAGGCCTTTCCTGGGAATGTACAGAGTTTGAGCAACTCAGTTCTGCTGAACTAATCTTCTCCTGTTCCCTCTTACTTTTGGATTTAGAATCAGCTTATCAAGTTCCACACACACACAAAAAAGAACCTTGTTGAGATTCATGCAGTGAATATTGATTAACTTAGGGAAAATGCCACCTTTAAGATAACTGTTTTTATAACAAGCATAGTTCTTCATTTATAAAGATATTCATTTATGCCCTTCAATATATTTTATGATTATCTTAATGAAGATCATGGGCATCTTTTGTTGGGTTATTCCACATTCTTTCGTGGATTATTTATACACAATGAGCTTTTCAGTTGTGATCATTTTTACTAGATTGCTGAAGGCTCATATAGATGCTGTTATTTTTTTTAAATGTTTTGATTTGTATCCAACACACTAGTTTATCATTCTGTTGAGCTTTATCACCTATAAATTGTTTTTGGAATTTGTATTCAGGCAACGGGTTGGTTTCCTATGGTTGCTATTACAAATTACTACAAGCTTGGTTGAAACAGCACAAGTTGGTTTTCTGTACAGTGTTGGAGATGATATAAAATCACCCTCACCAGGCTGAAGTCAAGGTAGTGGCAAGGCTGGTGCTTCTTCTGGAGCTCTAGAGGAGGATCTATATTTTTTCATTTTCTAGCTTCTAGAGGCTGCCTGCTTTCCTTGGCGCATGACCCCTTCCTCACACTGTTCCAGCATTTGCTTCTTGCCATCATATCTGTTCCTCCTTTGCTGATCTACCTCCCTCTGATAAGGACCCCTCTGATTACATTGGGTCCACCACATAGCCCCCAACTCAATCATGAGTTGTGGATAATGTCCCCAACTCAAAATCCTTTAAATAATCACATTGGCACTGTCCTTTTTGCCATGTAAAGTAGCATTCACGTGTTCTTGGGATTAGGGGTCAGGTAATACGTTATCTGTAAAAATAGGTGTAGGTTTTCTTCCCACTTGACCTACATATTATCTTATGCATTTTTATTTATTTTCTGACCTAGTGGATCATCAAGGATTTCCATATGAAGTAATAGTTCTCTGTACAGTGTTGGAGTTCACTGGGAGTAACCACAGCAGGCATTGCTCCTGCTTTAATGGCGACACTCGTGACAACTTAACATTTTATTTTTGTTCGCTCTGGGTATTGGGCAGATAGATACTTAATCCGATTTCAAAGATTCTATATTGCTAGTTCTTGATGAGATTTAAACAATGCGGGGATGCTGGATTTCATAAAGTGTGTTATTTTCTCGGAAATTTCACATTCTCTTGCAATTAGAAGTCCAATACAATAATTATCTACCACTGTGTAACAATTTACTTGCTTGTATGCTGTCATTTGGCCTGGGGTGGCTAGTCTGGTTTGGGGCCACTCATGTCATTTGGCTGATCTACTGACACGAGATGGTTCAGGGTGACCTCTTTCTCATTTGTGGCTGCTGGCTGCGGTTGTCAGCCTGGAGGTGTGGGTTGTTCTGTGTGTGGCCTCTGCAGGGGGTGGTCCATGCTTCTGGCGTGATGGGAGCAGTGTTCCAAGGCAGCAGCCCCCAGCATGCCTGCACCGTCTCCTTGGGTCATGTTTGCTGATGTCCTGTTGGTCAGAGTAGATCACATGGCCACTCCTGAGCCAATGATGTGGGAGGGGACCACACAAGAGTTTGCATTGCAGAGGTGGCATTCACTGGGGCTACTGATGTCCCAGTCCACCGAAGGCCAAGTGTCTCCTCACGGTTGGGTCCAGTAGTACTTCTGTTATGCACATCTCCCCCACAGCTCTACCTCTCAGACATCCTGTGACTGTGAGGACAGAGTTACCTGGATGCTGAGGACAGGAAGAATGCCAGGGAACACACAACTTACTGAGTTTGGCTTACCTCCGGTAGGGAACTCTAAGACCCTAATTTCCTCCCCGAAACAGAACCCCAACCCCGTCATTTTGTTTTAGTGATGTGCATGATAACCCCTTGCTACCAGGGGCAGAGCTTTGTAGGCCCCTGGCTTCCCAGCCCTCACCCCCCTCACCCCCCTCACCCCTCTTCCTCCAGACAGACACACTCTCTTATCTTTTCACAAGGAAAGCTGCATAAAACCATTCTGCCATGTTCTCTCTCTGTCTCCCCACCAGCTCTGACCTTCGTAATTTTTAGCTTTCCTGTTATAGATCAAGGTTAGAAAGTGGAATGCTTATACATCCTTCATTCTCCAGTGTGGTTGGGTTTATGTGCTATTCAGGAAGCCCTGGGCACTTCAGTGACGAACAGGACCGAGGACACTTATGAGCAACTGCGGAATAGTTAAAATGACTGATGGAGAAGGATGGGGCAGTGTTCAGGCTCGGTCAGGCCACGGAGGATAAAGAAAGGAGTAATTAAGATGGTGGGGCAGTGCTTCCCACAGGGGAAGGCTGGGCAGGCTCTGAGCAGTCAGCAGGGCTGAGGGTCAGGAAGGGAATGAGGTGATATGGAGAAGGCTCATTAACATGAGAATGAAGGAAGGGGCCAGACACTGAAGGTCCACAGAGGGAGGGACTCTGTCACTGCTGCCACTGAGAAGGTTACAGCATTGGACTTAGGGAGCAATCTGTAATCCATATGCCCAAATTACAAAGTAGAATAAGAACCTGAGCCCCTTATCCCCACGTTCCATGTTGACTAAATGGCTTTTTTTTTTTTTTTTTTTACCATGGCGCTGCTAATTGAGAACAGGAAATGAAGGTCAGCTCAATGCTAATTCCATCTCAAATTAACCTTTGACTAATGGTCCCCTGCTGGAATTGGTTTTGCACTCTGCAAAGTGTCAAGCTAAGCCAACACTCCCCAGGAGGAGCACCAAAGGCCCTGTGTCTCCTCATAGACCTCTCCTTCCTTTCCACCTGAGTCAGGAAGAGATGGGAGTGCTGGGGGGAGCAGAGATGGACCCCGCCTTGCTGGCTCATGAGTGCCCTGTGACTCTGGCTTCCCTTTTCTTCTTCAGTAGGTTCCAGGCTAAAGCACAGAGCAGGGTGAAGGGGGTCACTCTCCCAACAGGGGTATTAGTGAGCTGTTGGCCTTCCTGACAAAATGGCCTCTCTTTGTGGGTCACAGGACAGTGTACCAGAATCACTGGGGTACATGATTGAAAGGCGGTTTCTGGGTGCCGTCCTATACATTCCAAATCAGTATTCCAGTAGGAGCTTTGGCACCTGCCCTTTTCAGAAAGTTCCAGAAAGGATGCTTTTGCTTACTTCCTGTTTGAGACAGCTGCTCTGGGGCACACTCTCTCACTCCATTTTCTCTCTCCATCTGGGTTCTTCCCCTTACTCATACCCAGCACAGATTCCCTGGGGGGCCTTGCAGTTCCTTCAGCCTGGACTGTCTGGCCTGCCGGGATGACTCTTCTGTCATGGTGGATTCCTTGCCTCTCATTCCCATCTTGCTTGTGAGGATAAAAGCTCCAGGCTTCACCTCCTCGCTGCTTAGGTGGGTGGTGAGGAAGGAGCTGGGGGCATTTGAGCCCTGTGGGCCAGGCCTCAGACCTACCTGGGGTCTTTATGGGAGGCATTAATTATGGAGATGGACCCCCTTGCAGGGGAAGAGTCTATGCTTCTGGAGGCTTAGACCTGCACTGAGAAACAGAACTGATAAGATATGCCTCTGTCTGTTTGTCTCTACCATCTATCTAATCTTCAGAAATTGGCTGACATGATTGTGGGAGGGATTAAGTCCAGATCCACAGAGCAAGATCAGGCGGACGCAGGACAGGCTGGTGCTGCAGTCTGGGAATCGGGCAGGATTTCTTTGCTGGAGTCTGGAGGCAGAATCCCTTCTCTTGCTGGGAAGCCTCTGTCTGATTGGAAAAGTTCTAAATGGAACTAAGAGTTTCATTCATACTAAAAGGGTAATGGGGTAACCTGCCTTACTCAAATTCTGCTGGTTTAAATGTTAATCTCATCTAAACAAATACCTGTACAGAAACATCTAGACTGGTGTCTGACCAAACACCTGGGCACCAGTCCAGCCAAGTTGATACATACAACAAATTCCTATAGCTTGCTTGTTTTTAATCATCTAAAAAAAACAATCCCCAGGGCCTTCTGATTCTCAATGGAATAAACATGAACTATAAAAATATACAGAAAGAGTTTTAAAAAACGTGAAGATTATATCAACCTGCTGCCTGAACTCTGGGCAGAGTAGGGGAGAGGATCCCTGGAAGTGGGTGTTGGTTGGGTCTCCAGGAGGGCACTCGTTGATAGCACCTGGCGTCTGTAGACAATGAGAGTATCTGAACTGCATTCTGCCATGGGGCCAGCTGAGTTTCCTCCTCTTGGTGCCAGCAGAGCCCTTGCAGGTGGAAAGCTGGCTGCAGGACAGTCTGAAGCTCTTGGCCCCAGACCTGTTTGTCACTTTGTGCTTTGAGGAATTAGCACTGGCGTTTTCTGGGACTGGAGTGTGGGCTGTGGGTCCAGGTGAGATGCATATTGTGTGTGCCATGTGGCGTGCACTTGGCCATCTGCCACCTCTTCCAAGTAGACTCTATCTCTTGGCGGGAGGCTGAGAGCAGGAAGGGGCTCTCCTAGTTACAGGAGGAAACCCTGGGTTTTCTCATCTCTGAAATCATGGCCTGTTGTCTGGGCTGCTGGTCTGGATGCAGAGTAAGTCTGACTTTCTAAAAAGTGTTACTTCTTTCCTTGCTGTGTGATAACTATGTCCTGAGGACAAAGCTGTTTGAGGTTTGGACGAAGACACAAACGTGTGGTTTTGAGCCCTGGCAGATGGGAACGTGAGCTGGTGTTGCTGTAGAGCTGTTGTGAGCCCAGTCCAGTCCCTCTCCTGGTGGGTGACATTGCCTTGGACCTTCCCTCTCTTCCCCCTTCCTAGGGCAGTGGAGTTAACTCAGAACTGCTGTCCCTCAGGTGCTGTTTTCACCTCACACTTGATCTTGTGCAGTTCTCACAACTGTGAAATGGTTACCAGTGGGACTAATGCTCCCATTTTGTAGATGGGAAGACTGAGTGTTGTAGAGAATAAATAACTTGTTCAAAACCTATATGACAGATACCATGTTTCCTAAAGGCCAAAGCTGCATTCCAGTTTCATTATGAAAATATCTTTACAACTCAAGAGAAAGATTTTTTTCTCTGCTGTGCACGTCTGCTGGTTGTTCAGGGTCCCAGCAGGGCTGCAGCACGATTGCACCGTGGCCCTGTTTTCTGCAAATAGGGTCTTCTCATCTGTGTCATTCCAAGGTTGCTTTTCCGATACAGGACAATAAATGGACCTGGTTCTCCCGTTACACTTGGTGGACAAAACATGAAACCAACACTAAGAATTGGCTTAGTCCACCATGCCAAGAGAAGGTCTAAACCCTTGCTCAAGGAGGAACCCCAGAAGAGGGCCACGCTTGCCAAGAAGCATTTCCCTGGAGAGATGAGCTCTGCAAACATCATGATTTTTGCCCCACTACAGAAACTTTGAAACATATAAATAAAAAATAACCTTGCCCATTTCATCACTCTCACTATGGCCCGCATCTTGAGGTGGTGTGCTGATGCTGGAAAAGCCTGGGGTGTGTACCGTTCCTTGTTCCACCCCCAGAGAACCTGCAACCCACCACATGCAAACCAAACACCTTTTATTCTAAACCAGCATCTACCTGGTTACTGTCTTCTGTGTTTTAAGAATAGTATATCCAATTTTTCATTTAACCTGGAAGCACAGCCTTTTCTCCTGAGATAGATATAATATATATTCTCCTAATGTATATTCTATATTATAACATACATATATGCATATCATATATACTATATATGCATAAGCACCAATTCTTTTTTCCATATTTTTGGTATATATTTTACATATTATCCTGATACATATAATTTTATATATGTATGCATCAATTCTTTTTTCCATGTTTTTATTGGTACATTACAGTTGTACATAATGGTGGAATTTGTTGTTACATTTATGTCCATGCACGCAATATAATTGGGCCAGCACCCTTCCCAGCACTTCCCCTTCCCCTCTCTCCTCCCTCCCCCTGCTCTTACTCTATTGATCTCCCCTTCATTTTCATGAGATCCCCCCACTTTCTTTTGTTTTTTACTCTCTTCCACATATGAGAGAAAACATACAACCCTTGGCCTTCTGAGTTTGGCTTATTTCACTCAACATAAAGTTCTCAAGTTCCATCCATTTTCCTACAAAGGACATAATTTCATTTATCTTTATGGCTGAATAAAATTCCATTGTGTTTATATATCACATTTTCTTTATCAGTTCGTCTGTTGGTGGACCCGTAGGCTGGTTCCATAGTTTGGCTATTGTGAATTGGATAAGCATCAATTCTTAATAGAAAAAAATTCCTTTTTCAACTGATGTACCATAAACAATGTACTGGTCTAAATCATTGAGATTTTACCTGGCTCCTAGTTATTAAGAGTTGTGTGTCAGTGAGCATATTTGTGTGTGAAGTGTTGGGTTCTAGACACGGACGTGCCCAGTACGTCTGTGAAGCTCTGTTATGGATCATGAACCCGGATAGCGCCCGGCTCCTTAGGCGTGCGCTGGTGCTGTCCTGGGTCAGGCAGCTTAGCCCTGAGTTCTGATTTCTCTTCCTCATTAGCTGTTGGGTTCCCTCAAGTCCCTGAATTATATTTTCTTCACAATCTTAAAACCCAGCACAGTGCTTGGCTTATGGTAAGTGCTAAATAAAAGGTTGTAAATGAAAACAATGCCTCATTTATGTCAAAAAGTGGTGCATAATTTCAATATGATGTGCATTTCACTAAATCCTGGAGGACATTGAAAAGATCAGTAAAGTCAACAAGAAGGAATTTATTTCAGGAGGTGAGAGCGTGACCTTGTTCTGTTAGTTTGCAAAACAGAAGTCTTAGAAATGAGTACAAAAAACACAAAACGTCACCTGTGCCCCTGCTGGGAGCTGTGACTGGGACCCACCCAGCTGCTCCAGGGAGATGTCCCTGCTACTTTGACATTCATTCACCTCTTCATCCTCTGCCTTTCAAAGGTGTCTTCCCCAACCAGCTGTCATATCTTTAAAGGGAGCCAGAACACACATGTCACTATTTGTGACTTTCTTGTCCACATCTTGAACAACCAGTGTCTGTGCTGATTGGGTTAAAAGGAAAGTAGGAAGTGACCCCCTTGAAGCTGAGGGTCATTTATAGTAAAAAAGATGGAAGATGGATGTCTCCTTAAAGTTCTTTAAGGAGGGGTGGAAATAAAAGTGGTGAAGAAACCTCCTCCATGGTGAAGGATAAAGGCATTATCTGCTGTTAAATGAGGATTCACTGGGTGGTGAATTTAACCAAGTGCAGCAGGTGGGCTTCTGTCTACCAATTCTGTCAGCATTGATGTGGGGCAAGTCTTTGAACCCCTGGGAACTCAGTTTCTATAGCTGTGAAAGGGCTTTGTAAAGACTCGATTTTATTCTGTTGATTCATGAGGTATTTAGCATCACGTGTGATCTTCAGTGTCCTGGACAGTAGCGCTGCTAATTGGAAACTGTCCATGCATGAACACTGACACAATAACAGAACTTTCCAGAGGTAATTGGGGAGCAGATGAGAAGCCCCTTGAAGGTAACTAATCCTGCATCTTGGGCTTTCAGGGTTTGGCAGCGCTTTCTTCCAGACTGGAGCCTCCACCCAGCTTTTTCTTATTTGGGGCCTCAGGCGAGGGCAGAGGTGACCCACTGCAGACACCCTCCCACAAGGGCAGATCACTGTACCCCCTCAGGTTCCACGAAATGTCAGGAGAGTTTCTGTCTTCTAGTTAAACTGGTAATTGCTGCCCAAGGAAGTGTGTCCAGGAGTGAAACCTTTATGGTTGTGCTCTATTTTTGGAAAGGAGCAGAACCATTGACAGACCAAGCCACAGCTTTCTTGAACTGGGGCATGAGAATATCTGGGGGCAGAGGGGAGCTCCTAGTTGCTCCTCGAGGGCTGTGGTGTTGGCATCCCAGGTGGGATTTTTGCCAAAATAACCCATGAAATAATCGAAGTGCCTGTTCTGCTGGGTGCAGTTTCCTCAGCGGCTGGTTAGCCTGTTTTCGTCACATAGGCGACATGAGGTGCAGGTGGAGAGGGGAGAGCACACGGGGAGGAGAGCAGCTCCTGTCCCCACTGTAGGGAGCGGGTTCTGCACTTCTGGGCCTTCCGCAAAGCAGAGAAGAATGAACACAGAAGCCTGGCCTCAGGCTGGGGCCGGAGACACAGGGTAAATGAGAATAGATGAGCCTGTGTGCCCTTGAGCCTCCTGAGGGACACAGCCATCACCAGGAGCCCAGGCCCAAGCTGGGTGTGGCTGATTGTGGGAAAAGTCAACTCCAGCACCATATTGATGGCTTTGTAGGAAATAAGCAGAGCCAGGAGGTGGGGCTGCAGCGCGTCCTGGCTGGGGTCCTGCTGGAGGCTGCAGGAGATGGGCGGGCAGATCCATGGAATGAATACTGCATTGGAAGGAACCAAAGAGAGAAACAAAGCCCTTGCCCACAGCTCTGGACATTTATAAATTTATTACTGCTTTTCTCTCTCTTGGTTAGAAAAAATATACAATTATATTTTTAACACAATCTGGGTGCGTTTGTATTAATATAAAGGCACCTTTGAACACATCTAGTCGGTGTTGGCATTCAGTAGATGCTCAGTTAAAAAAAATGAAGAGCCCAGAGAAGCTGCAGGTACACAAATCTTCCCATAGTTAACTCTTATGTATTTTTCTTTTTACAGTAGAAATTAAAGCCTTCTCGTGATTTTATTAAATGATGGGACTGTTTCACGATGACGATCTGACGGGGAGGAAAGTGTAGAAGTACAGGTGTCTCCTTTAGATAATAGATCTTTGCTTTCCACTGTGTTTTACATGATTCACATTTGCCTTTTTAAAAAAATTTAATTGTATTTTCTTTTCTTAAAATTTGTTTTAATTAGTTATACATGACAGTAGAATGCACTTTGGTACATCATATATAATGGAGTATAACTTCTCATTCTTCTTATACACGTAGAATCCTGCCAGTCGTATAGTTGGATATGCACATAGGGTCATAATGTCTGATTCATTCTGCTCCCCCTTCCTCCCCCATACCTCCCCCTCTCTGCACTCCCCGCTACCTAAACTAAAGTAACTCTATTCTTCTCTGACACCCCCTCCTGCCAAATGTGAATTAGCATGTGCCTATCAGAGAAAATATAATTTAGTTTTAGTTTTAGTTTTTCTGGATTGGCTCATTAAGCATGATATTCTCCAGCTCCATCCATTTACTGGCAAATGTCATAATTTAATTCATCTTTAAAGCTGAGTAATATTCCATCCTATATACACATACATATCTATATCTATCTATCTATCTATCTATATGCATGTATATCACATTTTCTTTAGTCCATCTGTGAAGGACATCTAGGTTGGTTCCATAGTTTAGCTATTATAAATTGAGCTGCTATAAACATTGATGTGGCTGCATCACTGTAGTATAGTCCTTTGGGTATAGACTGAGGAGTGGGATAGCTGGCTCAAATGGTGGTTTGATTCCACGTTTTCTGAGGAATCTCCATACTGCTTTCCATAATGGTTGCACCAATTTGCAGTCCCACCAGCAATGTATGAGTGTGCCTTTTTCCCCACATCCTTGCCAACATTTATTATTATTTGTTTCTTGATAACTGCCATTCTGACGGGGGTGAGGTGAAATCTTAGAGTAGTTTTGATTTGTATTTCTCTAATTGTTAGAGATGTTGAACATTTTTTCGTATATTTGTGGATCAATTGTATTTCTTCTGTAAAGTGTCTGTTCAGTTTCTTTACCCATTTATAAATTGGGTTATTTTTTTTTGGTGTTAATTTTTTTTGAATTCTTTATATATCTTGGAGATTAATGCTCTATTTGAAGTACATGTGGTAAAGATTTTTCTCCCATTCTGTAGGCTCTCTCTTCACCTACTTAATTGTTTCCTTTGCTGAGATGAAGATATTTAGTTTGTATCTGTTCCCATTTATTGATTCTTGATTTTACTTTCTACGCTTTAGGGGTCTTGTTAAGGAAGTCAGATCCTAGGTGGATATAGTAAAGATTTAGGCCTACTTTTTCTTCTGTTAGGTGCAGGGTCTCTGTTTAAGTGCCCAAGTCTTTTTTTTTTGGTAGTGGAGATTGAACTCAGGGGCACTCGACCACTGAGCCACATCCCCAGCCCTATTTTGTGTTTTATGTAGAGACAGGGTCTCACTGAGTTGCTTAGCACCTCGCCGTTGCTGCAGCTGGCTTTGAATGCCTGATTCTCCTGTCTCAGCCTCCCTAAGTGCTGGGATTACAGGCTTGCGCCACTGCATTTGGCTCAAGTGCCCAAGTCTTTGATTCACTTTGAGTTGAGTTTTGTGCAGGGTGAGAAATAGGCGTTTAATTTCATTTTGTTATATGTGGAGTTCCAATTTTCCCAGCACCATTTATTGAAGAGGCTATCTTTTCTCCAATGAATGTTTTTGGTGCCTTTGTCTAGTATGAGATAACTATTTATGTGGGTTTGTTCCTGTGTCTTGTATTTTGTACCATTGGTCTACATTCTGTTTTGGTGCCAATACCATGCTGTTTTTGTTACTATGTCTCTGTAGTATAGTTTAGGCTGGTATTTTGATGCCTCCTGCTTCACTCTTTTTTAAAAATAATTATTCTTTTTTAGATATACATGACAGGAGAGAGTATGTTAAAATATACATATATGGAGTGTAACTTATTCCAATTAGAATCCCATTCTTGTAGTTGTACATTATGTGGAATTGTAGTGTATTCCTATATGAACATAGGAAAGTAATGTCAAGTTCATTCAACTGTCTTTTCCATTCCCATCCCCCCACTTCCCCCATCTAATCTGGTGAATCTCCAGTCCCTTCCCCTGCCCTGCCTATATTGAGTCAGCAGCTGCATATCAGAGAGAACATTTGGCCTTTGGGTTTTGAGATTGGCTTATTTCCCTTAACAGGATAATCTGCAGTTCCATGCATTTACCGGCAAATGCCATAATTTCATTCTTCTTTATGGCTCAGTAATATTTTATTGCATATATGTAACACATTTTATTTATGCATTCATCTGTTGAAGGACACCTAGATTGGTTCCATAGCTTAGTCATTGTGAATTGAGCTGCTATAAACATTGAGGTGGCTGCATTACTATAGTAAGCTGATTTAAGTCCTTTGGGCAAATGCCTAGGAGTGGGATAACTGGGTCAAGTGGTGGTTCCATTCCATGTTTTCTGAGGAATCTCCATACTGCTCTTCCTAGTGGTTGCATCAATTTGCAGCCCCACCAGCAATGTATGAGTGAACCTTTTCCCCCACATCCTCACCCATGTTTATTGTTTGTATTCGTGACGATTGCCATTCTGACTGGAGTGAGATATAATCTCGGTGTAGTTTTAATTTGCATTGCTTTAATTGTTAGAGATGTTGAACATTTTTCCATGTATTTGTTGACCATTCATATTTCTTCTTCTGTGAATTGTCTGTTCAGTTTCTTTACCCATTTACTGATTGGGTTATTTATTTTTTTGGTGTTAATTTTTTTGAGTTCTTTATATATCAAGGAGATTAATGCTCTATTTGAGGTGCATGTGGTAAAGATTTTCTCCCATTTTGTAGACTCTCTCTCCATGTACTTGATTGTTTCCTTTGCTGTGAAGAAGCTTTTTTGTTTGATTTCATCCCATTTATTGGTTCTTGATTTTACTACTTGTGTTTTAGGAGTCTTGTTAAGGAAGTCAGTTCCTATACCTACATGGTGAAGATTTGGGCCTACTTTTTCTTCTAGGTGTAGGGTCTCTAGTCTAATTCCTAGATTCTTGATATACTTTGAGTTAATTCCTGGATCCTTGATCCACTTTGAGTTGAGTTTTGTGCAGGGTAAGAGATAGGGGTTAAATTTCATTCTGCTACATATGGATTTCCAGTTTTTACAGCACCATTTGATGAAGAGGCTATCTTTTCTCCAATGTGTGTTTATGGCACCTTTGTCTAGTATGAGATAATTGTATTTATGTGGGTTTGTCTCTGTGTTTTCTATTCTGTTCCATTGGTCTTCATGTCTGTTTTGGTGCCAATACCATGCTGTTTTTGTTACTATAGCTCTGTAGTATAATTTAAGATCTGGTGTTATGATGCCTCCTGCTTCAGTCTTCTTGCTAAGTATTGCTTTGGGTATTCTAGGCCCCAAATTTTCCAAATGAACTTCATGACTTCTTTTGTAACAGGCTTGTTGCTAACATGATCTCTTCCAGTTACACTATCTCAGCATTTACACTGATAATATGTAGCTACCTATTCTTCCAGAATTTTCTGTACATAGACATAATATTTATTTGTAAAATGGGGTAATGTTGTATATTTGTCTTAGTCTATTTGGTTATAACAAAATACCATGAGCTTAGTAGCTTAAAATAACAGAATTTTTTTTTTTTTACCCATTCTTGAGGCTGAAAATTCCAAGGTAAAGGCAGATTCAGTGCCCGGTGAAGGCCTGCTTTCTGGCTGGTAGACAGTATTTTTTTGTGTGTGTCCTCACATGGTGGAATGAACAAGGAGTTTCTCCATGGCTTCTTTTATAAGGACACTAATCCTATTTATGATATTTCCATTCCTGTCAACTAATCATCTTCCAAAGGCCTCAGCTCTTAACACCATCACTTTGGGACTTAGATTTCAGCATGAATTTTGGGTCACACAAACATTGAAACCATAGCAGCATTGTTTCCTCTATTATAAATACTTGTTTCCTCTTCATAAATTCTTGACAATACAAGGTAATTTTTTTCCTGAGCAAGCCTTTTCTTTTTATTTCTAGGATGACTTTTCACTGATTTTATATTTCATCAAACTTGATGAAATATAAAGTAAATTATTTTATGTATAATAAATTATTTAAACAACATTCTGTTGTTGGACAAAGGGCCTGGATGGAATTTCAGTGTATTTGAAGGAGAGAAATTAAGCAAACAGCCTCATAAATAAATGCAAATTCCCATCCGAAGTGAGCACTGTGAAGGACAGGTGCGCCTGTCCCTGAGGTGCCTCTGAAGAGCATGGCATGGAGATTTCATTGGGTTAGAGAGGAAATCACAAATAATATGTGAGCTGTGGTTAAGTGGGAATCAAATAGACATGAGGAATTTTCAGGAATAGTAATGGTGGAAGAGAGGAGAGTTAAGGAGAGCCTCTGGGAGCATCAATAGATAAATTTGGTATTAAAGTCTGCAATGAAGACTAAGAGGAACAGTTAGGTAAGAGAGGCAGGAAAAGACTCAGAAGAGAGATCCCTCAGATGCCCAGGGAAGGGGGATTTTTCCACAGAGGGGACTAAGGCAGTGAAAGATGCTTTGGGGAACTCAAGTGAGATCAGGGCACTGGAAACCATCCATCCAGGTGTAGACAGCTTCACGTGACTGGAGCAGCTTCCTTGGACACTTTGGCTTAGGACCCAGATGAGTAGAAAGTGCATGGGGAGGTTGTTGAGGAAGTGGAGTTCTTCCGAGTGGGCTGCATTTCCAGCAGCATGGTGTGTGGGAAAGGAGGGAGTAGGTGCTGGCTGCACCAGAACTTGAGGTCAAGGCATAACCTTCGCTTCCCATCCTCCGTGAGCTTATGTTGTCTCCTGCCCACTGGGAAACTCACTGAGCCTTCCCATGCCATGGTGCTCATGTGCAGGCCCTGACCTGACCAGAGGGCAGCATTCACTTGCTTGCAATCTCTCTCTAGTCTTGGTAAAAAATCCACAGGTAAGAATTGAGTGCTTAGCTGCCAGCACAGTATCTTTCTATAAGTCTGAATATGCATTTGCACACATTTAAAAAATCCAGTTGGGGGCAGACTTGTGAATTGTAAGATCAGCAGAGAAGAGGTTGGTCAGTCAGGAGGGAGAAGGGATAACATGGTATTACAGTGTGGGACAGAGGGACAGAGGCAATTTAGAGGGCAAAGCTCCCTTCTCTGAATGGAGAAAAGAGTGGGGAAGGAAGCAATTACAGATAACTTTTAAAGTCTGGAGGAAGGAAGTTGAGGGTATTAATTTCTTATAGTCCAAGTTTTCTCCAAGAACTCTTTGAAAAGTCACCTGCTGAGGCAAGGTAGCAGGACAAAGGTAGGGGCTGGAAGAGGATGGCCAAGCTCCCACAAAGGCAATGACATGGGATCCATTGGCATCCATGCGGCAGGACCACTGAGGCAGCATGGGGTCCGCTGAGTCTGAAGTCCTCAATGCTGTTGAATGATATTAAGACTGATGTTTTCTTTATTAAATAACATGCATGCATGAGTGGCACTTGTACAGACTGGGGTGCTACTAGGTTGTCTGACAGACCTGAGTTCTATCATCACATCTCAGTAGCTGCACATGAGGTCCCCAGCTCTCCCCCCAGTGTCTTTATATTCCCATGGCAGGATCTGGGCAAAACAAGAAATCCTTGGAACAGGTACATGGAGAAGTTAGCCTGGATCCTGGCCTCGAAACTACATGAAGCCCAACTGCTCGCTAAGGACAGCTTTCCTGCGGCTTTAGTGTTGGGGGCACTCGGCACAGTCTGTGTGTGAAGCCAGAGAGAGAAACCGCTTGTCCTTTATCCTTTCCCATTTGCTGCAGACTTTTCATTGGGTTAGGTTCACCATCAACTGTCTGCAGGCCAGCCCAACCCTGGCTCAGTGAGTCTGATGAATTGAGACTGGATTAGTCTGTGGAACACCTCATTTAAAAAGTAAAGTTCTTATTATTTAGGCAAGGCAAAGAAGACATGTCAGGAGATGGCTGTCACTGAAAAATGTGATTTGTTATTCCACACACCCCAAAACAAGGTGGCCGGCCATGCTATCCAAGGCCACGTGGGCAGGGGCACTGGGATTGTACTGGAGTTGAGGGAAGGGTGAATTCAGTGCAGGAGTCTTTACTGTGGTTTTTGTGGGAAGAAACTGGTGAGGCAGAGTAGTTGGACTTAGAGTTGGTGGTTTGGAGAATTTCAGCAGGCGTGTAGGCACAGGGGCTGGCCTTCATTGTCTCATACTGGCCCTGGAGTATCTAGGGCAGGTGAATACTGGCCCAGAGCATGGGTATCCAGTCGAGGAGGTGGCTGGGTCTGGGCTCTGCCTTGATTGGTTGCGTGCTCACAGGTGAGCTGGGCTAACTCTGAGTAGGGCACTCCCTCCAGGGTCAGCAAGACCCCACAACATCAGAGCACAGACAACAAAACACAGGGTTAGTGCCAGCTTGGAGTAGAAGGAATCTTCCTAGAAAATACCAGAGGAGGGATCACTGAGACCAAATATCTGCACTCAAATGGCATGTGCTGTCTTACTTTAGGGGCCTGGTTTGACCAGAATGGAGCCGTCACCATTATAAAATGGCATGAACATTTGGGCACCTTTCAGAGCAGGAGTGACACTTCACAGCCCTCACTGTCTGGAGTGCGAGGGACAGATAGCAGCTCCATAATCTATAGGTCTTGGTTGTAGGACATCAGGGAAGAGGAAGAGGTATTTGTTCCCCGTGCACAGGACTCTCAGGACATGGTTTTCCTCTGATAATGAAAGCGTAGTCCCCTCTCAGAGAGGAAGAGAGTGGCTTGGAGAACTGCCAGGCCGGTGACCTCATCCTATTCATGGCATTTCTTTTGTTTATTGTCTGCTCCTTCCTGCATGTGACATGCTAGCCAAGGCCCTGGATGCTGTAGATACAGAGATAATAACATGTTCCATGGACTCAACCGGCCCGCAGTAGAAATGAGTAAACAGACCAGGCAGTCAGTGTGATGGGGAAACTAGGAGGCTGCAGAGACCAGGGAGACTCAGACCCCTCTCTGCAATGTCACTGAGTTAGTCTTTTGGCTGCATTGTGGGGAGCTTCTTGACTTCATGGACATTTCCTTTGACCCTAAGTCTGATGCTGAATAGAATGAGAATCTGCTGATTTGCTCTCAGGAGGGAGATCTGCTCTCTAGTGGACTGGACCCTTGTGAGATCCTCCTCACAAGCAGAGCTGGAATCAGATCTGCCCTGGAGACCTCATCCTGATCATGGCTCCCTGCTACAGATGTGTGCTGAGGTCTGAGCTCAGGTGTCTGGCTGGCTCCTGGTGCCCCTTCAGACAGAGGCTGAAAGAACCATCTGAGAGACAGGACACTGGCTGGAGCCACAGTCTGGTTGTGACTACCTGCTGGTGGGTCTTCAGATGGAGAGAGCCTCCTGTCTAGGGATCCATTCACTGAGCTATGTGCACCTCAGTGGGAGAAATCACATTGTTATGAAAACACAGAGGCCAAATCCTGCCAGCTTGTATGCATCCAGAGCTCTAGCTGATGTCAGAGCAGCTGGGTGTGCGGGTGTGGCGGGATGGCCAATATGGCAGCTTTTCACCAGGGGCTCTGGCTGCTGACAGTGCAGAAGTGGCTGGGGACTGGATGTCCTCCCTTGCTAAGTTATGCACATATTTCATTGGGCCACCAGCTCCTCACACAGCATTTCCATTTGGACCAGTTTTCTGAGAACTGTGAGAATGGTTACTGGGGACCTATGTTAGAGAAGGGGAGGCCTGGGGAAGTTTTTGGTGTCCCCAATAACAGAAAGGAAAAGGAAATGGATTTGTGGAGGAATGGTTTCCAAAGTACATCTGTCTTGTAAGCATCTTGTCCTGAAGTTATGAGGAAAAGTCATAAAATTGAAAAGGAAAAGAGATCCACATTTTTATGAAGGACTTTTGAAACATTTCCAGGAAATATTTAAGTAAGACCAATAATGTTTCACGGGGAGCAGGGCCTATGGCAGAGACTCTGTATCTTGGTAAATGAGTGGGTCACCAGGAGTCCTGTTAGTTTCTCAAAGCTTCTATGTTCTACCCTCATGTGCTCATCTTATAGCTCTGGAATTTGCTACATTTTTGTTCCTTTTAGGAGTTAACCCCTTTTTATATAGTTAGGAATTCATTTGTTAAATTTTTCTTGCTCAGTTTTCAGGTATGGCTTCTAACTTTGAAATGAACCCTGACTAAGTCAGGGCATTGAAAACTTTGGATTTTCATTTTGCTGTTGGACTGACTCCTTTTGTCATGATGAGATAGGTAGGTGTGTGTGTGTGTGTGTGTGTGTTAGAATTTGGTTACCCTTATAGCAAGGATGTTGCCTTCCTGGGATTCCCACAGAAAGCCTGGGTCTTACCAGGGTATTTTCTTCTCCAGCCTGTCAAAGTCTCTGTTCAGCTTTATAGTTCTCACATCTGGCTTTTTGGTCAAGAACTCAAGGTGCCAAATGTTGGTCTCTCTCTGGCTTCTGTTCTTTTTAGGCTTTCTGTCCCTTGACTCAGACAATGCCTTCAGACATTTAGAAAAATTGTCTGGCTTTCCTAGTTGTCTTGGAGGGAGGGTTCCTCTGAAGCAGATGAATCTTTTAGTGCTAGAGATGGAATTCTGGAAATGTTCACAGCCAGAAAGATTAATTGTTCTCTTTAAGAAATGAGTAGATTGAAGCATCCCTTGAGTGAGAGAGAACAAGGAAGAAACACCAAGCACACACAAGCCCTTAAGCACAGACTGGTGTCTTTAGATTGAAGAAATGGAGTGCCTGTTAAGAACTGAAAAAGAGGGAGGAGACCAACCCTGGCCGAATGCATGGAGGAGGAGGAGACCAACATGCTGCAGTCCCCCAACTACCAACATGTGGCTGTCCCTGCCTGCTTCCATCTAGAGACAACAGCTAGGACCAGGAAGACCATCACCAAGGTCCCTGCAGGCCTGGTTACACCAGAGGTGAGGTATTGGTAACCTTAAGGGACACTATAAGATTATAGCATAGAAACTGTAATACTCAGATTGGCACTGCTAGAGAGGAAGACACATGAACAACATGAAAAAACAAAGGAAAAAAGTGCCCCAAACAAACCAAGATGATACAATAATAGAATCCATTGATAGCACAGTAGATGAATTGTCAGAGAAGGAGTTCAGAATGTACATAATTAAAATGATCTGTGAAGCACAGATAACATAAGAGAGCAAATACAGGCAATAATTGATCACTCCAACAAAGAAATAAAAGAGCAAATACAGGTAGCAAAAGATTACTTCAAGAAAGAGATACTCTGAAAAAAACCAAACAGAAATTCTTGAAATGAAGGAAATAGTAAACCAAATAAAAAATTCAATAGAAAGCATCATCAACAGACTAGATCACTTGGAAGACAGAACTTCAGACAACGAAGACAAAATATATAATCTTGAAAATAAAGTTGACCATGTAATAAAGATGTTAAAAAACCATGAACAGAACATCCAAGAACTATGAGATAACATGAAAGGACCAAATATAAGGTTTATCTGGACAGAGGAAGGCACAGAGATATAAACCAAAGGGATGTGAAATCTCTTCAATGAAATATCGTAAAATTTCCCAAACATGAAGAATAAATTGGAAAATCAAATATAAGAGGCTTACAGGACACCAATGCACAAAACTACAACAGATCCACAGCAAGTCACATTATAATGAAAATGCCTAGCGTACACAATAAGGATAGAATTTTAAAAGCTGCAAGAGAAAAGTTTCAGATTACATGTAGGGGAAAACCAACTTGGATCTCAGCAGATTTTTCAACCCTGACTCTCAAAGCCAGGAGGCAACATATACCAAGCTCTGAAAGAACATGGATGCCAACCAAATATCTTTTTTTAAAAATATTTTTTTAGTTTTCAATGGACCTTTATTTTATTTATACATGGTGCTGAGAATTGAACCCAGTACCTCACACATGTGAGGCAACCATGCTTCCACTGAGCCACAACAACAGCCCCCCAACTAAGAATCTTATATCCAGCAAAATTAAGCTTCTGATTTAATGGCAAAATAAAAACCTTCCATGATAAACAAAAGTTAAAAGAATTTACAATGAGAAAGCCTGCACTATAGAGCATTCTTGGTGAAATATTCCATGAGAAGGAAATGAAAAACAAATATAAAACTTGGCAAAGGGAAGAACTACACTAAAGGAAAAGCCAGTCTAAGGAGAAATAAAATCAAGTTAAAAACCCAAAATAAGCCAAAATGACTGGGAATACAAACCATATTTCAAGAATAACCCTGAACATTAATGGTCTAAACTTATCAATTAAAAGATATAAAGTAGCAGATTGGATTTAAAAAAGGCCCAATAATATGCTACTTTCAAGAGACTCATCTCATAGAAAAAGACATCCACAGACTGATGGTGAAAGGATGGGAAAAAAACATACCACTCACATGGACTGTGTAAACAAGCAAAGTTTCTATTCTCATATCAGATAAAGTGGACTTCAAACCAAGGGATAAAGAAGGTCATTTCATATTGCTTAAGGGAACCATATGTCAACAAGACATAATAATCAAAAATATCTATGCCCCAAACAATGGATCATCCACATTTATCAAATAAACCCTTCTCAATTTTGAGAATCAAGTAGACCACAACACAATAATACTGGGTGACTTTAACATACCCCTCTCAGCACTGGACAGATCTTCCAAACAAAAACTAAACAAACCATAGAAATCAATAATACAATCAATAATTTAGAATTAAGAGACATATACATCATATGTCATCCATCAACAAGTGAATATACTTTTTTCTCAGGAGCACATGGATCCTTCTCTAAAATAGACCATATGTTATGCCACAAAGCAAGTCTTACCAAATACAAAAAATTACAGATACTACTCTATATTTTATCTGACCAAAATAAAATGAGATTAGAAATCAATGACGGATTAAAAAATAGAAACTACTGCAACACTTGGAGACTAAATAATATGCTATTGAATGATGCATGGATAACAGAAGACATCAGGGCAGAGATAAATATATTCTTAGAGGTAAATGAGAACCCTGATACAACATATTGTAATCTCTGGGACACCATGAAGGCAGTACTAAGAGGAAAGGTTATTGCATTAATCTCATTCGTTAGAAGAAGTCAACAAACAACCTGACATTACATCTCAAGCTCTAGAAAAAGAACAAATCAACACCAAAAGAAGTAGAAGACAAGAAATAATTAAAATCAGGGCTGAAATCAATGAAATTTAAACAAAAGAAACAATTCAAGAAATTGACAAAACAAAAAGCTGGTTCTTTGAAAAAATAAAATTGATAAACCCTTAGCCATCCTAACAAAAAGAGAAAACTTAAATCACTAAAATTTGTGATAAAAAGGAAATATCACAACAGACACTATTGAAATACATAAGATAATTAGAAACTATTTTGAAAATTTATACTCCAGTAAATTTAAAAATCCTCAAGGCATCGACAAATTTCTAGAGGCACATGATCTGCCCAAACTGAATCAGGGGGACATATACAACTTAAACAGATCAATTTCAAGCAAGGAAATGGAAGATGCCATCAAAAGCTTACCAACCAAGAAAAGCCCAGGACCAGATGGATTCTTAAAAGATCCAAAAAAATCTGCCAGAAAACTTCTCTCAAGTTCTACAAGACATTTGAAGAAGAATTAACACCAATACTCCTCAAATTATTCCATGAAATAGAAAAGGAGGGACCATACCAAACTCATTCTATGAGGCTAGTATCACTCTCATTCCAAACACAAAGACACATCAAAGAAAGAAAACTTCAGACCAATATCCCTGATGCAAAAATTCTCAATAAAATTTTGGCAAATTGCATACAAAAACATTTTTAAAAGATAATGCTCCATGATCAAGAAAGTTTCAACCCAGGTATGCAAGGTTGGTTCAACATACGGAAATCAATAAACATAATTTATCTTATCAATTACATAAAGACAAGAATCATATGATTATCTCAATAGATGCTGAGAAATCATTTGACAAAATACAGTGTCTCATCATGTTCAAAACACTAGAAAAACTAGGAACATACCTGAACATTGTAAAAGCTATCTATGCAAAGTTGAAAGCCAACATCATCCTAAGTGGAGAAAAATTGGAAGCCTTCCCTCTAAAAACTGGAAAAAGACAGGAATGCTCTCTTTCACCATTTCTATTCAACATAGTCCTTGAAACTCAAGCCAGATCAATTAGACAGATGAAAGAAATTAGAGGGATACAAATAGGAAAAGAAGAACTCAAACTATCATTATTTGCTGATGACATGATTCTATACTTAGAGGATATAAAATAATCTGCCAGAAAACTTCTAGAATTAATAAATGAATTCAGCAAAGTAGTAGCATTTAAAATCAATACCCATAAATCAAATGCATTTCTATACATCATTGAGGAATCCTCTGAAAGAGAAATTAAGAAAACTACCCCATTCACAATAGCCTCAAACAAAACAAAACAAAACAAAAGAAACCACTTAGGAATCGATCTAACAAGAGAGGTGAAAAAACCTCTACAATGAAAACTATGGGACACTAAAGAAAGAAATTGAAGAAGACCTTAGAAGATGAAAAGATCTCCCACGCTTTTGGATAGGCAGAATCAATATTGTCAAAATGACCACACTACCCAAAGTACTATACAGATTCAATGTGATTCCAATTAAAATCCCAACATCATTCCTTATAGAAATAGAAAAAGCAACCATGGAGTTTATTTGGAAAAATAAGAGACCCAGAATAGCCAAAGCAATCCTTAGCAAGAAGAGTCAAGCAAGGGTATCACTATGCCAGACCTTGAACTATACTACAAAGCTCTAGTAACAAAAACAGCATGGTATTGGCACCGCAATAGACTTGTAGACCAATGGTACAGAATAGAAGACACAGACAAACCCACATGAATACAGTTATCTCATACTAGACAAAGGCACCAAATATATACATTGGAGAAAAGATAAACTCTTCAACAAATGGTGCTGGGAAAACGAAGTCCATGTGCAGCAAAATGAAACTAAATCTCTACCTCTCACCATGCACAAAACTCAACTCAAAGTGGATCAAGGACGTAGGAATTAGACTGGAGACCCTATACCTAATAGAGGAAAAGTAGGCCCAAATATTCATCATGTTCGATTAGGCCCCAACTTCTTTAACAAGACTCTTAAAGCACAAGAACTAAAATCAAGAATCAATAAATGAGATGGATTCCAACTAAAAAGCTTCTTCTCAGCAAAAGAAACAATCAATGATGTGAAGAGAGAGCCTATACTTTGGGAGCAAATTTTCGCCACACACACGTCACATAGAGCACTGATCTCCAGGATATATAAAGAACTCAAAAAACTTAACACCAAAGAAACAAACAACCCAATCAATAAATGGGCTAAGGAACTGAAAAGACACTTCTCAGAAGATATACAATTAATCAACAAGTATATGAACAAATGTTCAACATCTCTAGCCATTAGAGAAATGCAAATAAAAACTACTCTAAGATTTCATCTCATGCCAGTCAGAATGGAAATTATCAAGAATACAAATAACAATAAGTGTTGGTGAGGATGTGGGGAAAAAGGCACACTCAAACATTGCTAGTGGGACTGAAAACTGGTACAGCCAAACTGGAAAATAGTATGGAGATTCCTTAAGAAACTTGGAATGGAACCACCATTTAACCCAGCTATCCCATTCCTCAGTCCATACCCCAAAGACTTAAAAAACAGCATGCTACAGTGATGCAGCCACTTCAGTGTTTATAGCAGCACAATTTGCAATTGCTAAACTGTGGAACCAGCCTAGATGCCCTTCAATAGATAAATGGATAAAGATACACAATGGAATATTACTCAGCATTAGGAGAAAATAAAGTCATTGCATTTGCAGGTAAATGGATGGAGGTGGAGAATATCATGCTAAGTGAAGTAAGCCAATCCCCAAAACCCAAAGGCCAAATGTTCTCTCTGATAAATGGATGCTGATCCATAATGAAGGAGGGGTCATGGGTAGAATGGAGGAACTTTGTCAAAGGGGAGGGAGAGGTGGGGAGAGGACATGGGGGCAGGAAAGATGGTGGAATGAGATGGACCATAATGCCCTAGGTACATGCATAACCACGTATTTTGTAACTCTATATTGTGCACAACCAGAGGAATGAAAAGTTGTGCTCCATTTGTGTATAGTGAATCAAAATGCATTCTGCTGTCATGTAAACCTAATTAGAATAAATAAATTAAAAAATAAAGTAATGGATATATTAAAAAAAAAAAGAAAAAGAGAAAGGCCTAGAGTGAAGCTATAACCAGAAGACCTCTGGCACTAAGAAAACTTTAGGGATGTCCCTGCTGACGTAAAACCATGTTAAATGCAGTCAATATTTAATGAACATTATTTTTTTCCAGATGGATTGTTGAATCTTGGTGGTTACATTTCTTTACATGCTGCTTTATATCCTATTTTTATTTAAATTTGTAAACTATTTTCACTTATGGCACATGGGGAACCTTAACAGGCACCCGTGGGGGGACCTCAGCCTAACTGCTGGCACTCCTGAGCTCCGCAATTCAGCAATTGAAGCAGGAGGACTCTTGGGATCCTTGACTCCCTCCCGGTTAGTGAGTGCAAGCCCTGAAATTGCTGATGAGCTCGTTAGGATGAGCTGGTTAATCAGACTCTGAGCCTGGTTTTGACACAGAAGACAGACAAGTGTGTGATAGGGCCCCTCAGGAGTGATGCAGAGGGAGGAGTTCGCAGTCAGAGGACCTGGGTCAGAACCAGCATGGTGGCTGGCCTGCCTCTTGACTGGCAAGAACAGTGGAATCTGCCTCGGCCTCAGGTTTGTAACTTCCTGTTCATCTTGCAGGTCCCTGTGTTGATGATGAGACGATGTGGAAAGAGGACATGGCAGAGAGAGTTCTCCACAGACGCAGACTCTCCACCTCTGTCCCTTGTCAGCCAGTCCTGGTGGGAGTCCAGGAACGCATTGCCTTCCCACTGACAGGGAGGTGACGGGTTCACATCTGAAAGGCAATGCCATTTAGGTCCCTGAAAGGAGTCAGTTCCAAACTCGAGTATCAGACACTTGCGCTACTCAGCAGAATAAGGCAAGATTGGCGGATGGAGCAGGAGGCTGTTCACTTGGTCTGAGTGGGAGTGAGGCTGACCTTAGGAGCCATGGGGGGATGGGAATCCCTTTGGGTGGGTCTTCTTGGATTTCTTTATTCCTAAGAAGCTCAAAGCAGCTTCTGAAATATGGGGAAGCCACGGTGGGGTGGGAGGGAGGAGCAGTCAGCCAAGGGAGCTGCCCGCCTCTGCCTATTTTTATTTTCCTTGGTTATATAATCATTCTAAGAGCTAAGGCTTCCCCACTGACTTCCTTTTAAGCGTCAGGCAGTGTTTCACATGCATTGACTCATTTGCCCTCAGCCACAGAGCTTCAAGTGTCAGAAGTGAGACTCACAGCCAGGCATGCTGCTTGGAGCTTTTTGTATGTGAACCTCCTTTGTCTTCCTGGGCTGCCCCGTGCAGACTGCAGGGAATGGCCCAGAGGGAACTCACGCTCTTGCCCCAGACCTGCTCCTGCTGTGCTCTGGGTTGCAGGCCATTCTCTTTCTCTCTCACAGTTGCCCAAGGTGGAAGCCCCAAAGCCATCCTTGGCCTTTGTCATTTGGGCCTCACCTTTAAGCATTTTCCAGTTTTTATCAGTCTACTCCCTTAGATGTGTGTAAGATCTTTATCTGTCTACACTGTCACAGTGCTGGATTCGTTTCTGGTCTGCCTGGACTGTTGCATTAGCTAACAGCCTCCCTCAGGTCTCCCTGACTCATTTCCTTGGCTTTGGTCTACTCTTCCCTTTGCACAGGAAGAGCAGAGAAAATGCTGGTTTCTTCACGTCAGTGTCCTATTTAAAAGCTGCTCATGTCCCCTCTGACCCATGTGAGGCACTGGTGCCTGAAGAATATTGACCCCGGAGCTGGACAGGCAGGGGTTGGGAGTCCCAGCTTCCCTGTTTAATAAGGGTTTCTCAGACTACTTGATCTTCAGCTTTGAAAACCGAGGATAACCAGAGAAACTTACCTCATGTCTGGCCTTAGTGTTGATTGAGGGAATGTATGTGGAGCACTTGGCATGGATGCTTCTCTAGGGTTATTATGCCATCAAGTTCCAAACTCTTAGCTTGCCTTGTAAGTCCCTTTAAGAACATGGTACTTCCAATCCAATATGTTATACAATCCTGTGCATTTTCCATGTTTAGCCATCCTAAACCTCATCGTTCTGAGATTCATCGGCGTTTGCAGTTTGCATCAGTTTTTTTTTAAAATTTCATCCTAAATGAACAATATTGAAGGAAGCAAGTATTTTAGAAAAAAGATCCAGGTGTTATGAGAGACTCATGACTAAGCATCTCCCCAGAATTTCTATTTGAAAGTCGCACAAGACTGGGGACAGAGCCTCTTTGTTCTTCATTTCTCCTCTTGCCCCAGGGTCTGAAGTCATTTTGAGATGTGTGTGTGGACTGAGCGAGAAGCTGTTCTTCCCCATGCTTAGTGTTGGTCCCTGCTATAGATTGCATCTGGATTGTCCCTGAAAGGCCCATGTGATAGCTTGGTGCTACTGAAAGGTGGTCAAATGAGATGGACATCACTACCCTAGGTACATGTATAAAGACACAAATGCTGTGACTCTATCTTGTTTACAACCAGAGAATGGAAAATTGTGCTCCATATGTGTACTATGGCTTGAAATGCATTCTTTTGTTTTAAAAGATAAAAAACAAACAAATAAATAAAAAAGAAAGGTGGCAGAGACTTTAAGAGGTAGAACCTAGTGGGAGATCTTTAGATCATGCACTTGAAGTGGATTATAGGATTCCAATGTCTTTTATTTCTGGCCCAAGGTGAACAATTTTGCTCTGTCATGTGCTTCTGCTATGATGTGCTGCCATGGGCCCAAAGCCTCCAAAACAGCGAGCCAAAAAAGAGAACCCTTTCTCTTTTTTAAGTTGATTATCTCAGGTATTTGTTATAGTAGTGGAAAGCTGACTAATATAGCCACTGAGCTTTTTTCTAGTCCTTGGATAACTGGAGAAGCAGGAGAAGATGGGAAAAAGTAAGGCAGATACTGATGTCACCTGGAGGAAATGGATACACCTTGAAGCAGACAAGTTTTAGTCAGAGCCAGGCCCTGAGCTAAACATTTTATATATACTACTTTTATAAATGTTTGAAACAAACTTCTGAACTCTTACTATTATTTTCTTCCTTTTACAAATGAGACACTGAGATTGTAGGGAACTGAGTTAATTGCCAAGATTCTGGTCCAGCTGTCTGATACAAAGTTTTACTTATTATCTTTGGAAGTCTTTGAACCATCAATCCTTCAGAGTTCTGTCTGCACAAAGAATCAATTAGATACATAGATTTTTGGCTTTTTGAACTTGACCTACAGTAAGAAATATATCTTCTGTCATAACTGTGACTTAGAACATGCACACAGTTAAGCCACATGCACACTCACTTGTGTTCACATATACTCGTATAATGTAAAGCTGAAAAGTTTCACAGACTCATAGTTGTTCTTCCTGTAGTTCTTCTATTGAATTTTATATTATTGCAAAAAAAGGCTGATCACACTCCATCAGGTGACCTGCACTTTGAAACACAGTGATTAGGAGATTAGAAGATTTTAAATTCCTTTTCAAATCATGGGATCCTTACGTTTCTATATTTCCTGGTGTTATGGTTTAAGTATGAGATGTTCTCTAAAAGCCCATGTGTGAGACAATGCAAAAATGTTCAGAGGTGAAATGATTTGATTGTGAGAATTGTAACCTAATTAGCAGAGGAATCACTGATAAGGATTAACTGAATGGTAACTGCAGTCAGATGAAGTGTGGCTGGAGAAGGTGGGTCATTGGGTATATGCTTTGTGGGTGTATAGTTTGTCCCTGGTGAGTGGAGCTCTCTGTTTCTTGGTGGCCATGTCATGAGCAGTTTTTCCCCAGTGGGCCCTTCTGCCATGATATGCTGCCTCACCTTGGGACCAGAGCCATGGAGTTGGGGATCTATAAACTGAGACCTCTGGAACTGTGAGACAAAACAAACTTTTCCTCTTCTATATTGTTCTTATCAGGTCTTTTTGTTACAGGAATGAAAATGCTGATTAAAACGGCAATTGATATCGAGACGCGGGGTCATTGCTGTGATGAACCTGACCATGTTGTTCAGAAATATTTGGAGCTGGTTTGTGGGGGGAGGAATTTTGTAAACTTCAGAATGAAGGCTGGAAAAACTTTAGAAGGTTGTAAGCAGAGCTTAATAGATGATTCTGGTGGGAGTTCAGAAGACTAGAATGCAAATAGGACTGTGCACAGCAAGAACTGGACTCATGAACTTTCAGAGAAGGAGTCTCCTTGAAATTTGACTAGAAGCCATTCATGTTTTGTTCTACATTTCCCCCATGTCCTGAGCCTGTGGGGGTGGAATTTAAAGATGATGTACTAATTAATCTGGCAGAGGAAATTACAAGGCAGCACAGTATTCAGATGGTAAAGTAGATATTGATGGCAGCTTTTAGTCAAGTTTACTGTGATAATAAGGAGCAGAAAGCTAAACAGGAAGATTTTAAAACTTGAAGTTTGACCATAAATGTGCAAGTAAGACTGGGGCTAAGGAAGTTATGGCTGTTAAAGAGATTATAGCTACTAAAGAAATGCTAAGTATTTTACCTCCTAAAATAGGAAGGATGACTTGAGAGCATCTCAGGAATTGGCAAGACCTCACTCATCTTATGTTCAAAGGTATAAAAGTGAAAATTCTTTAAGAAGCAATCATTGGGCCACCCTGCTTGCACAGGGGTCTAGGAAGGTTTTTCATTTCAGCTGCACAGGTACTCAAAGACCACTGCAGCCATGGTCCCAGGAGGCTTGGTTTGCTGCTTGAGATGGGCAGATCTTGGTATCAACCATGAAGTGCTAGAATGCAGGTTGCTGGAGTTATGTATTATTGGAGGTTCAAAGGAAGGTGTTATGATTGGTTCTGAGGTGTTCCCCAAAAGCTCACGTGTGAGGCAATGCAAGAAGATTTGGAAGAGAGATAATTGGGTTATAGTCTTAACCTAAGGATTGAATTAGTCCCTGATAGGGTTAACTGAGTGGTAACTGGAGGCAGGTGGGGTGTGGCTGGAGGAAGTGGTTCATTGGGGGCATGGCTATAGGGTATATATTTTGTATCTGGAGAGTGGAGTCTCTGTCTGCTCACTGATCATTATGTGAGCTGCTTCCCTCTACCACACTCTTCTGCTATGATGTTCAGCCTTGCCTTGAGCCCTGAGGAGTGGAGCTGGCCTTCTATGGACTAAGACCTCTGAAGCCACAGGCCCTCAAATAAACTTTCCTTCTCTACAGTCACAGCAACAAAAAAGCTGATGAAAACAGGAGGCATGGGAGGCTAGGCAAAGAGTAGCAGGGTCAGAGTCCCTGCTGGCTGCCCTTGAGAGGGTAGTGCATGAAGTTGTGAGAAGGAAGCTAAAGCTGCATTGGAGATCCCTGAGATTAGGAGATACCAGTAATGTGGGACATCTGAGGAAAGACACAGGAATTGGGCAGAAACAAGCCAAGAGAGAAGCCATGTGGGCTGCAACCAGCAGAGCCACAGGGGTGGAGCTACACAAGCCCTTTGGAGAGAACATCACAGTGCCATGTGTCCCAGATGCATGATGTTTGCCCACCTGGATTTCACTCTTGTTTTGGTCTCATCCTTTCTTTCTATGCCCTAATTCTCCCTTGTGGAATGGAAATATTTACTTTGTGCCTTTATATATTGGATACGTGTAACTTGCTTTTGATTTTTATAGGGGATTGTATTGAGAGTTTGTCTTGAGTCTCAGAGGAGACTTTAGACTCGAACTTCTTGGAATGCTAGAACTGTTTAGACAGCGGGGACTTTTGGAAGTCGACTAAATGTCTTTTGTTTTTTTTTTTTTTTTTGACTAAATGTCTTTTGCATTGTGAGATGGGCATGAACTTTTGGGAGCCAGAGTGGAATGTTATGGTTTAGATATGAAGTGTCCCCCAAAATGTGTTAGATAATGCAAGGATTTTCAGAGGTGAAATGATTGGATTGTGAGAGTTGTAACCTAATCAGTGGATTAATCCACTGATGTGGATTAACTGAGTGGTAACTAGAGGCAAATGGGGTGTGACTAGAGGAGCTAGGTCACCAGGGGTGTGGGGTGTAACTAGAGGAGCTAGGTCACCAGGGGTGTGCTTTTGGGGTTTATACTTCCTGGTGAGCAGGGATCTCCCTCCCTCCCCCCCCTCCTCTTCTTGGTGGCTATGTCCTGAGCTGCTTTGCTCCATTATGCCCTTCTATTATGATATTCTGCCCCACCTTGGGCCCAGAGCTGTGGAGTTGGCCATCTATAGAATAAGATCACTGAAACCGTGAGTCAAAATAAACTTTCTTTCTCTACATTGTTCTCGTCAAGTCTTTTGGTCACTCACAGCAATGAAAACACTGACTACAATACTTGGAAATTCCTTTGGGTCTATACTGCTCATTAAACATTCCGGGAAACACCTTCTCATCATACAATATGTAAACGTTTAGTATCACATGGTCCTAATATATCCATGTATTGTGTTGTAGAAATTATGAAAAAAGATATTTTGTAAAGTGGTTTGTGTGTGCGTGTGTGTGTTTTGTAACAGGAGAGTTTGTTTTTTATTTATCTTATTTACCAAAAGAAATTGTATTACACTGATCATTTCCATATGTATTCTTAAAGTCACTTGGCTTGTTTAAAATTTTATTCTCTAAGCTATGAGGGCATTGTATTCAAATAAAAGGAACAACCATAGTAGTAATAATTAGAAGAGCAATAAGGCTTTGGTTTCCATGCAAATGAGCACAATTGAAATAAACAGTTTTTGCAAATGGATTTTCAAACTTTGGTGGAATAACTTGGAAGATAAATATTCTCAAAGCTAAAGCAAATGCAATCTGTACATGTAAATGAGATCAATTAATTTTAGCAGGCAAATGAGAAAATCAATGATTTTTAGAATCTAGTAATTTGGTTAACCATTAGTTTCATTAGTCTTTCTGTTTTAAACTTAATTATTCAAATATAGAACCAGATTGAAGTATAATTTATGGAGAACTCATCCTTAAGTTAATTACATGCAAGCCTTCCCCTGCAAATGGAAGAACTGAGGATGATATTATGAATGCCAATGCAGAGCATGGAATCCATTGGTCATGGCTCATTTGGGTTTAACTTGGGAGACAGTGTGGGGCAAGAGTATACTGGCTTTGCCTCAGAAAAGAGTTTGGGTCCCAGCTTTGGTGCTCTATAACTGGGAGCTCTTAGGCAACTTTATTTCTAAAGAGCTTTGATTTTCTTATCCATTAAATTAGGCAGTTATACCTATACTGCAGGGTGATTGTGAGGACAAAATGAAGAAATATGTATATGGACATTTAACCCAGACCCAGCATGCAGGGAAGACTTGTTATCCACCTCCTGCCGGCCCCTCCCTCACCTTCCTGGTTAGAGGGAGGAGGGTGTGGGTTGAGGAAATGCTGTTTCTGGATTTGCATGGTCTGGCTGGTATTTTTCTTTTAGCCGGCAGTAATTTTAGCTGATTAACATTATGTAGGTATCTTGCAGTATCAGTTCCATCAGAAAACCAAGGTGGGTTTTAGAAGCTAAGTCACTGGAATTACTGAAAGGGCCAGAGCAGCAGATGTGATAGGGATGAATTCATGCAGCTCATTTTGCTTTTATTTTTTCACTGCCATGATTGGTTTCTGATCTCTTGCATTTTCTACCTTCATTAAGTTATCTCATTATGACAATCATGATAATTAATACCTGTGTGACACCTACACAGTGGTCTTGTGAGATTTTAAGGTGAAGTATTTTTATTGACACTATACAGATGAGGAAACGGAGGTGGATGCAGGTGATGTGGGCTGCCCAGCCACACAGCTGGAAGGAGGTGAGCTTCAAGTGCAAGTGTGTCAGGTTGCAAGTTTTGAGCTTTGTTTCTCTGAATCAAGGCTTTGACGCCACAGGATGCTGCTGACGGTCCACAGGCAAGTCTTGATTAAAAGTGTACATCTCACTGCAGATGCTTTTATACCATGGGAGAGCGAAGGGGGCTGATGTTGGTAGGAATGAATTTCTTTTTCATAGCCTGAAAAGCTGGTCAGCTAATGAGGGATCGTGAAGCTGCCGAGAATAGAAGCATCCGATCCAAAGAGTAAAACCCACTGGGAGTGAAGGAATCAGAAAAGTCACTTATCTTTCCCAAACAAAATGGACCTAGAATAGTGTTGGAAAGTAAGAGGATATTAGAAGGCTTACCCTAGCTGATTGGAGGTCTTACCACAAATTTGTGGTAATCCTGAGAGTGTGGTGTTGGCATTAAGGGTGAGCACATACAGAAGAGTCTGGGAACACACCCACACACATGTGGGACATTGATTTGATGCAAAGATAATCCAATGGGAGGAAAGTTGAGCTTCCAACAAATAATGCTGGAAAATTGCATATGCAACAAACAAACAAAAAATCAAAAAACTTCAACCTTTCTTATATACAAAAGCTATTTTAAAATGGACCACAGACCAAAATGTGCAAAGATCTAAAACAATAAAATGTCTAAAGAAAAACATTGGAGAGATTCCTTGCAATTTTGACATAGATAAGGTTTTCTTAGGGTGTAAAAAGTATTAACATAAAAGAAAAAAATCACAAACTTCAGGAAAACTAGGAAATTCTGCTTTATAAATATAATTCAAGAAAATGAAATATAAAAATACACCTTGGGCTATTCAAAATACATATATCTGATAAAGAATTATGTTCAAAATATATAAAAAATTAATGCACAATAAGAACAACTATCCAGCTAAAAATGGGCAAAAAATTCGAATATACACTTCAGAAAAGAAGATAAACAGATGGTCAAGAAACACCTGAAAAGATGCTCAAATCATTAGTTATCCTGGAAAGGCAAATTAAAACAATGAGATGCCATTTTTACCCCATCAAATGATTCAAACAGACAATAACAAGAGACTGACATCAGGGTTTTCTGAAGTTGGAGAGCAATTTAAATTTTCATAAATTGCTGGTGGGATTATAAGAGTACAACCCTATTTGGAAACAGTCTGAAAGTTTTTTTTTTTTTTTTTTAAGTTAAACATACACTGAACATGTGACCCAGAAATTTAGTTCTATGTATTTCCCTAAGAGAAACTAAAACATATATCCACACACAGCCTGGCACACATGTCCGTAGCCGCCTTGCTCCTGTCTGTCAACAAACCAGAAACAAGTCAAGTGTCCATCGACAAATGATGAATAAATAAACTACAGCAATTTAACAACAAATGCTATTCAGCAATTAAAAACAAAATGCTGATAAAATGAAATGCTTTAATCTCCAAAACATTGAGTGAAACAACCCAGACATAAAAGAATATGTGTGATTTTGTCGATGTGATATTTTTGCACTGGCAAAATGGATCCTTTATGTTGGGAAAAACACGAGTGACAGTCTGAGGAGGGGTGGCAATGACTGGTTGAGCATCTGGGCAAAGGGAACTTGTGTGGTGATGGCTTATACTGTCTCGACAGCATTGTGGCCTTCCTGTGTAGATTTTTATTAAGACTCTTCAAATGATGCATGTGTAACATGCAAAATTTATTGTACATAAATTACAACAAAAAGGTAATGGAAACAAGAATGTATAAACAGACTGCAAATCTATATTTTTTTAGTTGTAGATGGACACAATATCTTTATTTTTATGTGGTGCTGAGAATCGAACCCAGTGCCTCACGCATGCAAGGCAAGTGCTTTACCACTGAGCTACAATCCCAGCCCTACAAATCTATATTTTCAAGGCATACAACTGACAATGAACTGAGTGTCTGAAGACCTCCATCAGATTAAGAAGACAAAGAGTCTAATAGATAAAAGTTGGGCAAAAGGTAGAACAAGAAAGCTGGGCGCGGTGGCGCAAGCCTATAATCCCAGCACTTAGGGAGGCTGAGACAGGAGAATTGCGAGTTCAAAGCCAGCCTCAGCAATGGCGAGGCGCTAAGCAACTCAGTGAGACCCTGTCTCTACATAAAACACAAAATAGGGCTGGGGATGTGGCTCAGTGGGCGAGTGCCCCTGAGTTCAATCTCTAGTACCCTTCCCCCCCAAAACAAGTATTTCAGAGAAAAGAAAATATGAGTGGTCATGAATACATGCCATTATGCTCATTAGAAATCATGGAAATGCAAATTAAAATTACAAGCAGGTACCATTTCACCCCTAGCGGATTGGCAGAACTTATGCATTGAAGAATGGTGGCAAAATCAGAACTTTTGAGCGTGCTGGTGGGAGTATAAAATGTGTTGGAAACTGGCCTTTTCTTTCCAGGCATAACATCTCTGACTCAGCAATTGCTCTTGCAGGTCTGCGCACCAGATAGATTCTTGTTTGTGTGCACCAAGAGAACTGCAGTAATATGATGGTTCTCAGTGCCATTGTTTGTCATAGCAAGTAGCTGAAAGCAGCCCAGCTCCTGTACCTCAAGAGGAGAATGCATAAATTAGTGGTGGTTTCTCACGTGATAGAATGCTATACTTTGGTAAAATGAATTAGCCAAAGCCTCATGCTTTAGCAACAGTAGATCTTACAAAAATATTGTACTGAATGATAAAAGCAACTTTCTCTAGACTGTAAAGAGTAATAGTATTTGTATAAAGCCCCCAAGTATACAAAACTTTACAAGTATTTGAAGATAGTGGTTTTTAAATTGTGCTTTGTTTTTTATTTTGGTGAAAACAAGGTAAATATCAACTCACAATTTAGAATCATGTTTCCCTTTGGGAAGAGGGACTGAGAGGTACACAGAGCTTGAAAGAAGTTAAAATAATCTTTTAAAACTTGGGTCATGGGGCAATGGTGTTTCTTATAATTCTGCACATTTGCCTATGTATTTCATGTATTTTGTATATGTTATTTTCGTAACAAACCATTTAAATGAATTTTAAAATATGTCTTAAAGGTATTTATAGCACTTTACCTTGCATCCTACTTGTGGTACTACAAATAAAGGTCAAGAGTGAGCTTCTGTTGAAAAACATGAGATGTATCCTTCAAGGTCAGACTGGGGAGCTTTGTGCAGGGCTTGAAGAACCAGGCAGGTGCCTAGGAGCTTCGGCAATTTTGGCAGTAAGTGTTCCAGGCCTGTGTGCATCACAGGATAGTGTGTAACCCCCTAAGGCCCAGGGCTGGCTCTCATTCTCTTGATTTGGCATACCCTATACCAGGAAGAGGAGCCACATAAAATTACTGAAAATGGTTGACTTTCCAGCCTTGGCAGATGAGATTCAATGAGGTTTCATTTGATTTTGATTTCATGTTTCTTGCACCTTGAAAGAAAGGGATCAATTTCTACTCAACAATAACAAATAAGCAACCCTAAACACCCAAATTGCCAGCAATAAGATGATTTTATACCAGGACATTCATTTATTATAATATCAAATATGGAGATATTTACAGTAGTCCCCAATTCTCTGAGGGGGATATATTCTAGGCCTCTAGTGGATGCCTTAAATCACTGATGGGACTAAACCCCACGTGTACTATGATTTTTCCTAAACACACATACGTACAATTAAGTTTAATTTAGGCACAGTAAGAGACTAAGATCAATAAGTAATAATGAAACAGAGATTTGAATGGTTGAAGGGAGAGGGCTGGAGAAAAAGTCTGGTGGAAGAGTAGGAATGGAAGGAACCACAGGATGCTCCACAGGGGGAAAATTCAAGAGCCCTGTGCCTTGAGTGCTTACTCTCTGCAGGCACTGGCTGGGGGCCTCCCTGCCTATGGTCTGCTTGAATCCTTACCTCCTACCTTATTTGAGATAGGTGCTCTTGTTAACCTTAACAGATGCGTTAAGTAATTTTCTCCACATAACACAGTTTCTTGGGGCTTGAAGTCAGGCCAGGGTTTGAACTCAGGTCATCTGATCCTTGAGCCCATAGCATTAATCACTCTGCTATGACTTTTCCCCCTACAACTGCAGCAACTCCTTCCCCTGTGATCTAACATCTTTGGTACACAGTAGCCTTTTACTAAAACTGCTGCTTTGGTGTATTTTTAACGCCTGGGTAGTCAGCAGCAAATACCAGGGCTTCCAGTTCCCCACTGGCTACGCTGTTTTTCTATCTCCAGTTCATCCACCAAAAGAAAACGCATTCTGCACCAACAGCATGGAAAGGGGAACTCACCACGCCACCCTCAGAAGCAAAGCGCCTGTCTTTCGTTGTCATTCATGCCAGCCCCTGCACATCTGGCCAAGGAGCTGAAGTCATGGCTTTTCTTATGAATCTGAGGAGATGAGCCATAAGGTGAAAAGATTGGAAAACTGTCTTCTAAGTAGAGTGAACCAATTGCGAACTTATTGGCGGAGAAGCTTGTTTCCAGGGGCCAAGAATAACACACAATTCCAAATCGCAAGCTAAATATCAGGGCAATGAATAAGCTATAGTCTTCTAGTCTGAGATTCAAGTCCAATTTATCTCCAGATAAATAAAATTGGAAATGAAACTCTTGCCCATCTGCTGTTTATTTCTTTGCAGGAAAGGACGGGAATCTTCCAGGTCTAGTTCCACACTCACTACTGAGGGCCACGGTGGGTAGTGAAGTTACCTTCTCTAGGCCTCATCTGTAAATGGCAATTATCAACTTTTCCTCACAGCAGTGTCGTGATTGCTAAAGGGGAAGGCAGGCAACCCCCTGCACAGAGATGGCAAGGCAGGGTGCTGGTGCTCAGTAATGGAGGGGAAAGGAGCGCTCTCCTGGGCTAAGTTAGGAATCCAATCTCCCTGAATATGAGGCACCCTTGAAGACTTGATTTCTTTGATCATACTGGTCAACTTCTACTCAAGCTCTGAGCAAGCTAATCTTAGGATGGTTGTCTTTTAACTTGTAAAGAAGTCTAGGGTTGGAATTTTGAGCCAGGGTGTCCCCTTACATTCTCTTGCAAAGATGGGGGCCCATCCACTTTGATAAGAGCATTGAAAACAATATAAAGAGCACCAGCGCATGACTTAGACCATCCTAGTTTTAAATTCTATGATTTTGAATTAGCTACTTAGATTTTCTGAGTTTGTTTTCCCATCCTTTAGATGTTCATTCAGTCAATAGTTACTAAGCACCTACCATGTGTCAGCCCTGGAGATGGAGCAAAGAGCAAGACAGGCAAGGTCTCTAGCGTCATGGGACTTGCTGCCAATGGGGAAGAGGGACCTGTGAATAGTGTGGTACTGCAATGATGGGGGAGGGCAAGGACTCTGGAAGATGGACAGCAGGGACCTGGTGTTTACAGATGCGAGGGAGGTCTGGGCAGTGATCCATAGCCCCTTCAGAGGGCCTACATGAGGATTAAACGAGATGGTCTATGTGTTGACTGGTACCTGGGAGGTGACCCATGTGTGTTATGATCACAATAATAGTGTGACACGCTTCAGAGCTAGAATGGCCACTTCTAGATCATCTAGTATTTTCTAAATTTCTAGCCTGGTGACTGGTACAGAGATGATTGCCTTAGAAACTGGGGAACTTGTTAAAACTGCATATTTTGGGGTTTTGTTTTCCAAGGATTCCAATTCCTGTAGGCAGGTCTAGGCTGGGAACATGGGAATCTACACTTTTGCAGAATTTTCCAGGTAATTTTGGTCTAGCCTACTTGCTCATCTTAACCCCAAATTAGAGATGGAGAGATTGAGATTCAGGAAGCATGAATTTGTGGCGTACCCAAGGCCAGGTGGCTGACAGAGGGTTTTATATGGAACCAGGACAGTAAGAATGGAGGGGGTCTGAGAGCATGTGACACCAGCATTCCTTTATTTCCGCCTTCTGAATCCATCTGAGTGTCTTGGGTGCTGTCAGCCAAGGACCAAGGAAGTGAAGCCACTGCAGTTCTATCTGTCAGTGTTTGGGGCTGGAGCAGGGCTGGAGCAGGACTGGAGCAGGAGTGGAGGCTGGGGCAGGAGTGGAGGCTGGCCTGCCTTGGCTGCTGGAGACTGGGAAGGCCAGGCTGGGAAACTGCCACAGTCTCTTCCCCTAATTCAATTCTGCATTGACATCTAGCATGTCAAATCGCCGTGCAGATGAGATGACAACGTGGCGATTGCCTCGGTGTCACAGTCTGTTATTTTCAAACATCGTGTGTGGATCCATAATTGCGTTGACACCCATTAGGTCTCCCTCCTGGGCAGTGCCAGGAGCTGCTTGAACATGTAATTAAGTCCCCTCCTCCTCCCCTCCTGCCTGTTGTCCCAAGGATGTGCAGCACCAGGCCCTGCTTAGGCCACAGTGATGTCACATTGATGTAATGTCCAATCGACATGTGTTCCCTTATCTCTCTCTGCCCCTATTTGGCCCTGGTGATGTGGGGGTGGAGAATAAGCTGATTCGTTTAAAATAACACAATCTTATGGATAAATGCCACACTCTGATTGGCCGAGAGGGCGACCAGCAAGCACTCTCCAGGATTTCTGGCACGCATTGTGCTTATGGCACCGTTTTTCCCACCGACGGGCAATTTAAATAGCCAATCCCATCTTGCTTGCTGCATTAATTGAAGTGGAACAGGTCAAGTCTGGGAAGAGTTTCATCTGCTCTTTGTCCAACAAGATTGAAAATAAAAGGCTCGAGGAAGCCTATGATGAATTCTGTTAAATTTAATATGCAACACAATTAATCCTTCATTCTCATTCCAAGCAGCATCAAATACAGATCCAACCCCCACATATTAATCTCTGATGGACCATCTCAACATTTTTATTACAAAAGCAAACTTGCAATGTCTATAGGTAGGTGAAATGGGGTGCTAGTCTAGGACGTGAACTTTTTAAGTTAGAATTTTAAAAATGCATTTTTGTGTTGCCAACAACCAGAGTTATGTTGATGATTCTTCCGCTATGTTTTAGTTCTACAATTGCCAGAACTACCATCAAGCGAGGAAAAGAGCAATGTGACATTTAGGCAATGCTTCGATGGTGGGAAATAATATTTAGTATTATTGATGATAATGTTAATGTCATTACAAATTCCACTTAGTAGCTCTTCCCTTTACATGTGGGTTTATTGTGTCTTATATAATTTCATTCTTTGAATAATACTGTCAGGTAGGTATTACTGTACCAATTTATAACAGAAGACAACGAGGATCAGCAAATTAAGTAACTTTCCCAAGGTTAAAGCTAGAAAGTTTAGAATTGGGATAAAACTCAGACTTGTCTGTCTTCAAGTTTATACTCTTCACACACACAAAGATAATAAAACCATTTCAGTTTTTAAAATATCCTTCCTATTCTCCAATAGGTAGAGATATTTTTTCTATCTTTTTCTCTGTCCCTCATGGATTTAATAATAATATATTCAAGAGAAAATTAATTTTCTACTCTACTATGTGTCCATATTAATATGCGAGATAGCCCAACTTCAAAAACAGGTGTTTTGAAGGTGTTGCTGTTAATATTATGATTGTGATTTTCTTTCTTATGGAGAGTTTTGAAATCAGAGATAGATGGTAGATGTTGCACGTGTCCATACTTCCTGGGAAGGGCCTTGAACTTGCACCTGTAGAGTTACCTAGGATTATGGGAAATAGCAGAGTGTTTCTAGCATGACAGTGGTTTGATCTGATCTGCGTTTAGAGGGTGACCCTTGCAGTGCCCGGAAGACAGGGGACAGGAGATGGAGTATGGGTTAGCACAGTCCAGGTGGGAGGTGAGCCCTGCCCTTGGCTGGAGACGAGTGGATGCACTTAGCCATGACAAAGGAGCAGAGAGGGCCTGATGGGCAGTCAGGCTGAAGGCCTGTGGAGGAGCTTCTTGGGGGAGGGCAGAGTGGGACCAGAGAAGGAACAGAGAGAGGAAGGCAGGTTGGGGGCTTTTCCAAGACAGTCTAGCCCCAGACATCAAGTCTGCTGCTCTTCCTTTTCCCCCAAGGAGAAATGAGGTCTTGGCGGCTTCTCCATGGCTGGACAGATTCATTTAGATTTAACAAGGTATGTTACAGGGAGCAAACTTCTAGAAGCAAGTATGCACAGGCAGATCTTGATTGAATAAGGAATAGAAGATTATCAATTGTGTTTCCTTTGCCATCCCTTTAACTCCCAAGCCCATTCCAATTTTATGACTCCATAATTACCCAGATAATTAAACAACTGTAAATAGCCGTCTTGTACATGCAGCGCCACGCTTTGCTGCTGCCTCCCTGTTCAGAGTTCTCAGTAGCAGCCCAAGTTGCTTCTCATTGACATGCAAGGAAGCATGGGGACACAGGGCTCACAGAGAACTGCAAAGTGTGGTTTCATATCTCACATAGTTAAACCGAAGGAGCTGTGCCTGAAAAGTGTGTGTGTGTGTACGATGACAGTGTTCCCTTAAACATTGTGCTAAAAATACCCTCTGTGTTTATGGCTGATGGTCATGTTGCATTCATCTAATGAGTTTTTGTTAAAGGGCATGGTTTACTACTTAATTAATAATAGTTTTAAAAATGAACTTCTAAGTGGAGATGAGACCTGTCGGCTCTTGGTGGCAGCATGGGGCTTCTGCAAATACACCAGCTCCAGAATCAAAAGGAATGGGTATGAGTCCCAGCTCTGATTCTGGCTGGGCACCCTTGGTCAGTTTCTTGCATTTCTGTTGTGTTATACGGAAAGTTATGGAGGATTTGCATTCCTTGGTGGTGTGAGTAGAAATGAGAATTATTTGGTAAGAGCAAAGTACCCTAGAATATATCATTAATTTTGCATTTATTAATTTTTTACTAAATGATATTTCTGACAATCATCTCCTAACTTATACCATGTTGATTTTTCCTCTGTGCTCCAACACCTTCCTCCTTCCACAGATGCACACTGAGCATCTACTAGGAACCAGACACTGTTAAACGCTGACCTGAATGGAAATCACCCAAACATTTTTTGAATGGACTCTTTGCTTCTTGAAGACAGGGATATGTTTTAAAGGAAACAAATATTTGTTTCTCAGGTGAAGGAAATCTGTATCCTAGCTCTTGGCACAGTGCCTGACATACAACAGAAGCCCACTGAATTGAACCGAGCCTATATCCACCTCATAAGCCTATGTCCAGTCTAGTTATGTTTTGCAACAGTAAAGGGCGGGACTCGAAGAGTTAGGGAATCAATTGATCAAACTTTAGAGACAAAAAGAATGTAGTTCAAATGGCCCAGACCAACTGGGACCACAGCACTGAAGTGGTAGGATAAAAATGCTGGTCATACGAGGTCAATGCATGCTTACCCAACTAATAGTAGCCACGGTATTAGGATACATCCGTTCTTTTTTTAAATTTTTTTTTAGTTGATTGACTTTTATTTATTCATTTATTTATATGCAGTGCTGAGGATCAAACCCAGTGCCTCCCACATGCGAGGCAAGCGCTCTACCGCTGAGCCACAATCCCAGCCCAGGGTACATTAGTTCTTAATGAATTAATTCCTCATTCTTAGCAGCATTAGCATCATGGCCTAGTTGGACCTCTTGCTTGCTCATCCTTGTCCATTTCTAAGCTTTGTGTTTCCATCTATTTCCCACTCACAGTGAGTGACCTTGAAGCCTGTCTATCCACTCTGGGATGGTGCCTTCATGTATGTAATATTTGGGACACACCGAAGGGCCTCTCAGCTTGTGCCATGTCCATGCAGGCAATGCTTCTCCATCATAGCCCACCCCAGTGGATTGTTCAGAATATGCTGCTCCTGTAGAGAGAGAAACCACCCCCGCACCCCAGAATAAGGAAGAAGGCTCACCCAGACAGAGGCAAACGATGCCCCTGCTCCCCTCTCCAACTTCTGTAGATGCTTCAACAGCATGCTGCATCTGTGTGTGTTCCTGAAAACCTCCAGGGTTTGTCTACATATTCACTGGGTCTTGGTGTTTGCATCAGTCGCTGTCTGCATGTGTTGGGAGACAAAAAGAAGTATGGGAGATTTGAAATTTGCGTTTAGGCTTAGGAGCTGCCTGGGGAGAGCAGAGGTGCATTCAAGGAGGTTTACTGGGTCTGCACAAGGAGACGATGTGACATGCTGAGAAGAATTTAGAGAGCGTCAGAGACCTGAGCTCTTGCCTGGTTGCAGCATTAACTATTGTTCTTGTTTGGGAAACACATGCGTCCCATTAGTCCCAAGCCATATTTTGATCTGTTTTCATATAGTGTGTTTCTTGATGATTTTGTTTGAACAAAAGCTTTCTGCTGTTGTGGAAAATGAGGTTAAACATCACTCCCTTGCCGAGATCCTTACAGGTGAAGTGGTCCATGCTTCTACGTCACATCAGAGAGCTCACCTCCATCTCGTTTTGGTCATGGTGATGAGCTGTCATCAGTAAAGTCCTTAGCACAGGGACAGACACCTACCAAGTGCTGAACACATAACTGTTTCTTTCTGGTTTCTTCTGCCTCCTCTGACTTCCTGCTTCTCTTGTTTCTTCAAGACTCCCTTTGCTACTCTGGCAGAATTCATCTAGCTCTTTTGATCTTAACTTAAAATTCAATAAATTCCACACTTGAACTGCAGTTGCTGGCTCCAGACAAAGAGAGAATAAGATTAACCACGACACTCTAAGTTTAGCCAAGTCAGATTCCTTAGCTCTACTGGTATCCAGTAAGCTGCTGTCTCTACTCACCACGGAGGACCTCAAAAGCACATGAGCAAAGCCCATCTCAGGATCAGTCCTATCTCTTGGGCCTTTGGCTTTGGTGGCTGGTGGCCCTGTGTTGACCTCCTCTGCCCGGCATTTTCAGCCTACCACTTCAGGGCTGTGGTCTGGGCTATTTGGACTGCAGTGCGTGCTCTGATTTCTCCCCACAAACGTGGCTTGTTGTTATGAGTTGGCTATTCACTCAGCACTTTGAATACTGCACAAATGTTTTCCATCAGTTATTACCATGAAATGCTGGCCATTGGAAAGGTAATAAAATCTCTGACCCAAGGAAAGAATGTTTCACACATACCTAGCAACCAGAGAGAACTCATAAAAAGTTCCTTGCAAGGTAACACCATTCATGCTTGAGTATCTCCCCTGTCACAAACTTGAGTCTAGAGTAGATGTCCTTATGGCTTTGTAGGGAGAAACTTCCAGAATCATCCAGTTACAATCCCCTGGGGTTAAAGAGTCTCCTTGTTTGCACGTGTTTCTACCACGCCTCTCCTCTGCCCTCATCTCTCCTAGTCATTCTAATCATGTTGGAAGGAGAGCTGACAGGAGGCTGCTTGGGACCTGCAGAGCTTAGGGCAGGAGGCAGTCCCGTGAGCAGACCTGGGTCCCAAGATGGCTAAGAAGCTCTGAATTGTACAAAGTAAATATTTAATGTGCTTAACATGGTAGAAATACACTGAGCTTAGAAACAAGGGGAAAAGGAGCCATCCGACGTCTCCATTGTGTTCTCATCTTCTCTTGCTGCCTTGAAGAGGGGACACCACGCATGTGCTTTGCCCAGCTAACTGTAAAATGTGAGAATCTCCTGTCGCTCAGTAGGAAAGACACCAAAGATGTTATTACGCAGCCTGCCCGGCTTGAATGAGAGCAAGCCTGACAGCGAGGTCTTGAAGTCTGTTCAAAAGAAACATCCCAGTGAAGAAATGCACTGGTGGTATCCGCCCCCCCTCCCCCACTGGTGGTATTTTAAATTAACTTCCACAATGAGAAGTTTCAGAAGAAGACTTTTGGATAAGTAAGACTTTAAAGTTTCATTGTAAAAAATGTAATTGCTAGCTTATCATTTTCTTAGGTGAGTCTTTCTCCTCTAGATGGCATTTTTTTTTAAAGAAAATGATTGGATTGGTACAGATTCTGCAAAGAAAAGGCTGGTTTCTGACAACAGGATGGCAGGAAGCATTTGGATGGCCATTATCCATACTGAGGACGGCACCTGGCTCTCTCCATCAGGGACAGTGCCAAGGAGGTAACAATGCCTAGAAGCACCCTGGCATCCACTCACGTACACCTCCAGAAACAGCTGGGAAGCGATGCCAGGAAAACTTATTAGAGCAAATGTTCCAATTTTGATGAAGTCCAGTTCATCTGTTTTTTTCTTTCACAGGTTGTGCTTTTGATGTATATCTCCCCCTGGCCCCAGATCACAAAGACTTCTGCCTATGTTTCTTCCAAAACTTTTATAATTTGGGGTTTTTATATTTAATTTAATATATTTGAGTGAATTTTTGTAGAAGGTATGAAGTTTAGGTCAAAGTTCATATTTACATGTGATCTATCCCAGTGTTCTAGTACCATCTATTAAAAAGACTAATTTTTCTTTGTTGGATTAGGAAAAGAAGGAAAAGATCTGGATTTCACCATTATGAGTGTTGGGGGCCCCCTTTACCACTCCCTGAGCAGGAATAGAGGACTCCTTCTGGACCTCTCAGTCAGTGCCCTGTTGCTCAGGGTTTCTGATACATTTTTGGGCCAGGAAAGGACAGTACAGTAGCCACTAGTTCACTGGTCCTTTGAATGCTGATCTTTCTCATTCTGCTGTCCAGAGCCAGCTGGACCAGAGTCCTTTGCTGTGCAGAGCCCTTGCACAGATGCTCCAGAAGCTCTGTCCAGGATTTGTAGCTGTTGTCTGTGGGGGAGACAGGGCCATGTGTACAGACTCCACCTACCTCAGACCTGGAGCAAGAAAACTTATTGGAAACTGAACTAAAAATTAAAACCAGTTAGTTTTAAAATCTTTGCAAAGCCAACCTCTGTTCTATCCTTTCCCTCTGCTTTCCCAGTCTGTTGGTGGTGGGGGAGGCATTTATTTTCAGTCATGTGCTGACAGGTTTGGGATCTTTGGGGGCATGGACAGTGCAGGGACACTATCCCACACGGGCAAGGAAGAGCAGCAGGTCAGGGAACCAAGGTACAGCTGAGCTGAGTCCTGGAGGAGAAGGAGGGGCTGAGTAAAGGAAAGGGTGGGGGAGCATTCAAAGCAGAAGTACTAAGACATGGTCTGGGCTTTATTTCCAGAATTGCAACCCAGTGTGAGGACTGGGGCCAAGCGTGTGTGCAGAAGTGGGGAGAGACAGCTACAGGTGCAGTGGCGTGCTGCATTAAGATGTTTCAACTTTATGTTGACAGCTATTGGAAGACATTCAGATTTTGTGAGCAAGAGATGCAAAGTTCCCTGCACTGAAAATGGCTGGCGCCTCAAGCATGACATCAGGCCTAGAGACTAACTGCCTCCATTTAGAGGGATGCGACTAGAAATTTCTTGAACTGCCCTCTCTGCAGAGAGTGCTGCTCTTGTGCATTGGGGAGCTGGCTACCAGGGCTCAGGCTGCACCTGCAGACCCTCAGTTCTCCATCTCTCCAGGGCCAGAGCCTCTCTGCATACTTCCCCTCCTGGGCTCTGCATTACTTGCTTCCAACTCTTCAAGGTGTTGTAGGCTAAGGATTGCACAGGTCCAAAACATCTTTTTGAATGTATGTGGAGGTTGCCGGTCCCCCTGCTGTTCCTCACGGAGTAGCCGGGTTAGCTTCCCCATGTCCCTTCTTTGTTTTAAAAAAAATTTTTTTTTTTGTTTAGTTGTAGATGGACACAATGTCTTTATTTTACTGCTTTGTATGTGGTGCTGAGGATCGAACCCAGGGCCTCACACATGCGAGGCAAGCGCTCTACCGCTGAGCTACAATCCCAGCCCCCCCATGTCCCTTCTATTTGTGCCCTTTGGAGCACTTTCAGAGGGAGTGAGTGGTGAATGGTGAGGTGGGAGGACAACAGGAGGCGTCCTTTCTTCTCCAAGACCAAGAACATGCACAATGTTTACCTTAAGGCAGGATACAGTTTGGGTGTAACATCTTCCCATCTGTTTGAATTCTCCCACTTTGGGTCACAGAACACATGGGATCCTCCTTTTACATACAGGCCTTTTGGACATTTTAAGAAAGTAATTTTACCCTTTACTAAATAAGCATTCTGCCTTATTTACTAAATAAGCACTCTGCAGAGGGTGATACCAGGATCCAGCTCTGGGATTGTTGGCTCTGTCTCCTTTAGGCTGAAACACCATGTGCACAGCCTCCAGATTCCCCTGGAGAGAGAAAGCCATGGCCATAGATCAGCTTGCACAAGTGCAGAGGGTGTCACTAAGTGTGAGGTCACTGGAGAATTGCCATGGGAGAGAAGTGGCCACATGTTTTATAACCTCAAACTCGGTCCTTCAGGGTGGGCAGGGTGACCCTGTGTGTGTTTTTGGGGGATGGAGTACACTCTGGCTGCAGGTGGAGGCAGCCCGTAGAGTTTGCACCACTAGAGGGAAATCTCACCTTCCCTGGAGGCTGTGGCCAGTCACAGCTGCTGTGGACTCAGGGCTACTGCTCACTCTACCCAGCAGTCCAGATTGACCATAAGCCCTCCCTGTTCCCTTAGTGCAGGCGAGGCTTGGGGTAACATGAGGGGGTTGCACAATAGCTTGGGAGAAAGAACCAGATGTGTCCACTCTCAGGACACCACCCTAGCCCATCCATGTGGAGTTCTTCAGGCTGCTTCTGTCTGTCTTCCTGTCTGGACCTGGTGGGTTGAATGAGGCAGAAGCCATCGCTTGGCTTCTCCCCAGGAGCACTCTTAGTCATTTTGTTACTGTGAAGACCTACGGATGGGACTCAGGACAGGCTGGAGCTCTGTCCTCACCCAGGACCTGTCGTCCACATCTCTATTTCCTGCTCCCTGAGCCACATCCTTTCGAGATGATGGAATCTCTCCTACTTTGGTGGACACTTTGTCCTCTATCCACAGGGGTGTGGCCTCACTGTATGCTCTGAGCAGATCCAAAACATGGGGGCACAACAGCTCCTCATTCTTACAAGAGTGCACAAAGGGCTATTTTGGCTGGAGTCAGTCCTCTGCTTGTCCACGTGCCAGTGTCTGCCCTCAAAGGCTCAGCTTCTCTGGATAGGTCAGCTCAGCCACACTCCCTGTCTCATGGCAAGGAAACAGGATTTATTCTTTGAAGAAGAAATCAAGAAATGGCAGATGCTTGTAATTTCCCTTCCTCTGCCCTTTATATTCACTGTTTCTTTTAAAATAGTCCCTGATTGGGAGCAGAAGTACAATCTGACCAATGCACAAAATAATAATGCTTATCATTGCCGTGGTTGTTATCATCATCATCACAATGGCTTGTTAAACACCTGCTACGGTCCAGGTGTTATACAAGATCTATGTCATTTTCTGTTCCCAGCAACCCTGTGAATCAGTATGGTAGCTAGAACGAAGATTGCCTGCTGACAGCTAAACTGTAAAATCAACAGGTGGTGCAAGATCATCTCCAATGAAAAAACGTTTGTTTTATCTGCAGCCTGTGAAGAAGCTCCATAGGATCTGCTAGTATTTCTAAGAGAAAGGATGGGGCAACAGGAAGGACTGAGGGGAACAGAGGTGTTGTGGAGGCATTGCCAGGCAGAGGGTTTTGGTAGTGGCCAGTCTTCCTTGAAGCTTGGAAACAGGTGTTTCATTCAGTTCTTGTTCTGATTCTCAGGTCACCAGTAGACCTCCTGATTATAACGTGCCTTCCCGTGTGATTTCCACTGGGGGAAAATGCTGGTGACTTTGAGGTTTGTAGCTTAATTCTTATTCTCCTTATCATTTAGAAAGTTGATATTCTGGTTTTTTCCCCCCACTAGTCCCATGTAGTGAGCTGAATGTGATTGCTCTAAGAAGTGATCCATGATGTCATTATAGAAAAGCTGATTCCTAGACCTCGGGTCATTGCAGAGTTCCCAAGGTCTATACTACTCTGTGATTTCCATTCTCTGCTTTGTACACAGTTGTCACACCACTAGGCTCTGGCTAGGACCAGCCCTTTTCCTTCACTGTGTGAAACTTATGCAGATGGCATTGATATCAGTTTCGCAGGTGGAAAGCAAGTGCTTAGGGAAGTTAAGCAAATCCTTAAAAATCACACCGCCACAGAGAAGCAGGTGTAGAATCCAGCATCCTGACTTGACACCTTGCGCTGTGTCCCCTCCACCAGGGAGCCTCATTCCTTCTTCTCGGGGCCCAGTTCTACTCTTACTGTAGGTTGAGATCACAGCGTGTGTGCAGGAAGTGGCTCAGAGCGCCCAGTCTTTACAGAGAAATACTCCTGTAGAGGATGACTCGTCATCTTGGGACTGCAGACAAGACTGTGTCACCAAATATGTTCATGGAATCTGTTGTGGATTGGATCTCAAATGTCCCCCAAAGGCTCATGTGTTTGGCCTTGTGAACACAAGGCAGCCATGTTCACAAGTGGGGCCTTTGGAAGGTGTTGGACCATCAGAGTGACCTCACAGATGGATTAATCCACGAATGGATCCATTGCCTACTGGGCTGTTGGGAGAGGGTAGAGACTTAGGTCATGGGGTTACCTGGAGAAAGTTGGGCCTCAGGGTGTGTCCCTGAAGGCTATGTTTTGCCCTGTCCCTTCCTCTCCTGTCTGTTTTCTGGCCTCCATGAGGTGTTCTCTCCATCTTATTACATGTTCCCCGTCGCAATGTGTGGCCTCACCACAGGACTAAATGTAAAAGAGCCAGATGGCCATGCCCTGAAACCTCTGAACCCAAGCTAGATATAGCTTTCCTCCCTCAAGACACTTTTCTCAGGTATTTAATCACAGTAATGGAAAACTGAGTAACGCAATGTCATAACTAAAGGCATTTTTAGGTAAGTCTGCAAAATGCAGTTTCTGGAGTATAGTAGATACTCAGCCAGCCACTGGTAGACCCGTCCCTGTTGGGACCAAGTGTGGGGAGATAAAGAACACAAGCCAAGGACTCTTGGGTGTGAAGACCCCAGGGACCCCTTGTTGTGTGAAAGCTCCTTGGGAAGTTCTTCCCAATCATCCACCACCAACAGGCTCTTGAGTGGAGAGGGCTGGCCCAGACAGATAAGAAGCAGTCATCTGTAAAAACCATCTGCAAGTGCTGACAGGGCTCTGGCAGGGAGTCGGGCTGGGATCTGTTCCTACTAATCTGTAAATCCAGCCTTCCAAACTGCTACCCGCAGGAGGCCCGGGAGGGGCTTAGAATATTTTGCAGGTCAATTTTGGGGAGAAATGGAAGAGTGTGTGTGGAAGGGCAAGCATGTCAGCAGAACCACGTAAAGGGACATTGTACAGGTCTTAGCCCCACATCAGCTCCCCAGGGAGGCTTCCCTGACAGGCACCCTGTCCTGAGTTACACGTCCCTATGTGAATATTCCACAGCCCAGTCATCTGCATCCTCACCCTCCAGGGGAGCAGGCACCTGGCTTGCTTTTGTCACTGTATATAAGTGAGGACCAGAGAGCAGCCCCGGTGTGCGCTCCACAGAAGTGGATGGTCATTTGGAAGTAGACAGACAGGATCCCAATCTCATCCTAAGCTAACTGGACATATGAACTTGACCTTTCTGACTTTCAGTTCCTGCTCTGTAAAACTACTTCATAGGATGATTATAGGTTAAGTGACAGAATTCTCCTGGTCTGTTACCAACTGCACGGTGGCTGACAGCTAGGACAACTGACAGCTATCAGCGCCACTGCCTTCCCCGAGGGCACACACTCTGGCCACACCACAGTCACACACGCACCTCAGGCCGGGCATGATTTGCCTCAAGGTTTGTTTGCAGCACCACATGCTAAGCAAGGGGGACTTGGAGAGAAAGAAGGTTCCAAGTCTCTCTTCAGACTGGTCAGAGTGGGACTTACCTGCAAACATAAAAATCAAGTTTGCTCTGAGCACAGGGTGGGAGGCGGCATCTCCTTCCTTCCCTAATGCAATCACCTCACGAGATTATTTAATTTTATCTTCAAACCAACCCCAAGAGCTAGGTGGTATTATTTCCATGTTACAAATGAAGACGTTGAGAATCAGAGAATTTGCTCACAATCACACCCTAAGTGAGCAAAGGATCAAGGGCTCAATACCAAGTCCATCCAGTTCTCAAGTCTATGTCCTTTCCACTGTTTCACACCTACTTGTGCCTGACAATGTGGCTTCAGAGAATATCTCTCTTCTGTATTTACCTGTCTGCATGGGCAGCGTGCACTCTCCTTACCCAAATTGAGCCTTTCTTCTTGGAGTCCTCTAGGGGTTTGATACATGTCTGCTTTTATTTAAGCTGCAGTTGGCTGCGACTGCTTGGTTTATTTCATTATTATAAAGGATGTGCACATTTTATGTATTACGCTCTAGGGCAACGCAGTGAATCATCCTGTGATGTGAAATATCAAGCTAGTGGTTTTTTGAACTGCAGCCATTGCTTGGTGCAAGTGTAGAAGTTGAGCCATTTGGGTGTTTTCTTTGATAGCCAATTTGTTTCAAGATGATGACTCACAAACTGTACTGAAAAATAATAACAATGAATCAAGAATAAATGGCACCTTCCTATAACACCATATGATCTATTAAATGTTGAGTAAAACGAAGGAAGTCCAATTTAAAAGATTACTTATTGCATGATCCATTTATGCAGAGGTCAGAAATAGCAAGGGTGCTGGTTGTCTTGAGGAGAGGGCAGCATGGTGTCACAGCAGGAGGGAGCCTTCTGGGCGTGGCAGTCCTTGGCATTGGGATTTGGGTACCTGTTGCACAGGTATGTTTGCTTTTTAATTTTTGTTGAGCTGTACACCCATATTTGTACACTTTTCAAATATGTGGAAACTAATTTTTTGAGCACTCCTAGATGTTTTACATAAATTGTCTATAATCTTTACAGCTTTAATGACTACACAACTGTCACCAACTTTTGAAGTTGGTATTTTTACATGAATTTAACAGATATGACAGATATGCAAACTCAAGCTTAGGATAAATTTACTCAAGACTACACAGAGAGTAAATGACGGAGCTGATAGCTGAAGGCCTGGCAGCCGACTCCAGCTCAGCAGCGTTCTCTGTGGGGTGTGCTGACTCCAGGTGGTGATCCGTCCAGTGGGTGCCATCAGCAGAGGGCCCTTTGAGGAGCTTATCATTGAGGTTGGTGGCAGATGAAAAATTCTGGGTAGAATAACTTTTAAAAGGTGAGTTGGAGTGGGTAAATAAAACAATGCCATGAAGGCTTGCTCCCAGAGGGAGCAGTTTTAAGGAAGTAGAAACCAAAGAGACTGAGAATCGAGAGCCCTGCAGGCTGAAACAAAGAGGTGACAGGAGAGTCAGGGATTTGGGGGGACTCACAGCTGGACTCTTCTGCAGGGTGGGCCTTGCTCCTGCACAGTCCCTACAAGGTGTCACTTTTCTTCAGATTTGCTTGGACACCCTACCAGTCCTTACCTTGCTCCTGCCCTTTACAGTTACCAAAGCCCGTCGAGCCTCTGCCATTTGGCTGTCAAACAACTGTGGGGCTCAGAAGTGGGGTCAGTAGGAGACGCATCCAGCAACGTGCTTGAGACCATACAGCTGGTAGGTGGGAGCCAGGTCCAAAGTTCTTTCCTTCGTACCACGTGGGCACTTACTCTGTACAAGCCAGACTTTTCTCTTTTTGAGTCATTTTAGTTGATGAATACTCATTAAATTGAAGGGTTTTTTCCTGTAACTTTCAGCCATTGGTCCTGGTTATGTCCTTCCATCTCACCTAGAAGACCAAGAAAAATTGAAACCATGAAGGGGAGAACAGTCAAGTGGCAGGCACTTTACATATTTTCTCTTCTCATTAGCATTCTTCAAGTTAGACACTATTGTTATTTTTTACTCTATTTAAAACTAAGAAAATTGAGGGTTGGAAATATTAAAGCTAGATATTATCTTTCCTTTTCTATATTTAAGAAAATTGAATATCAGAAAGGTTAATACATTACCCAAAGTACAGCAACTGGTGGCAGGTTTTGAACTTGGGTCCAATATCAAAGCCTATGGGTTTTGAATCACTTCATTTCCCCCTCTCTCTTTAATGGGAGAGCCTGTTAAATGTTTGAATATCTGCCAGCAAGCCTTGATTCCTGCTTCCACCTGAAATTTTAATTTCTCAGCTGACTGCCCTGTGTGAACATCTGTTATTTGCCTGTTCAGCATTTTCCCTCCAGCTGTGCAGCTCCCCCAGGTGCCCCACATTCTGACATGACCCTGTCTGGGCCCCATGTGACCAGAGAGTTCTGGTTTCCTCCCAGCATTGGCACAGTCTTATACACCACCTGCAGTTATCTGGCCTAGGTTAATTTAATTAAGTAGCCTTAGAAACAACTTGAATTGTTGGTTGGAAGTTATGATATTTCTAAAATTTCCCCCTCTTCTAATTCATTGAGAAAAATGTCTTCCTGGGATGTTACTCAGCTTCTCTAGATCTGGGGTGGCACTCTACCGTGGGTCAGGACATGGTCCCTCCCACAGTGCTAAGCCCTGACCCCATCAAAAGACTGTCCCTGTTGTCCCATCTGCACATCCAGCTACTGCACCCCCAGCTGAAAGGATCCTGCTCAGTTTTCTTGGCAGCCACCCTGACAAGCTCTGGGCTTCCCTGCAGCAGCCTTTCTAGATGATGCAGTTGGCGCATTTGTGTGTCATCACTGTGGGATACCAGGCTTTGTTGGTGGCAAGACATGATGCCGTGTGTTTCGGTTTTCACTGCTGTGACCAAAAGACCTGACAGAACAATTTTAGGAGGAAGTTTGTTTGGGGCTCATGGCTTCAGAGGTCTCAGTCCATAGACAGCTGGCTCCATTCCTTGGGGCTCGAGGGGAGGAAGGGTGGCGGGGAAAACGGCTCAGGACATGGCCAGGAAGCAGAGAGAGAGAGCCTCCACTCACCAGATACAAGATATATACCCCAAAGTCACACCCCAATGCCCACCTCCTCCAGCCACACCCTACCTGCCTCCAGCTACCACTCAGTCAGTCCCGTCGGGTGATTAATTCACTGATAGAGTTAAGGCTTTTGTAACCCAATCATTTCTCTTCTGAACCTCCTTGCGTTGTCTTTTGAGCTCTTGAGAGACACATAATTTCAGGGCCAACTTCTCTAGGGGCTAGGCTGCAGCTTTGCCCAAAGAAGGGTCTTCAAGACGTTCAAATAAACCACAAACATACATGAGAGAAAAAAACCTGCTCATGAATGTGAGGTGTCATTTGGTGAATAGAATTTCCAGGAGGCAGATTTCAACCCAGAAGAATCTGAGCGATGGATGGATGGAAGGGTGAACTTTGGTACTGTCACGTGGGATCGCAGGTGGGTGTCCACTTGGAGGGCTGCTGGAATGGACAGCCATGCATGGCTGGGCACTGCCACTAGCTCCTGAGATAAGCCACTTACAAGGCTTGTTTTGGCTCATGGCTTCAGAGGCTTCAGGCCATGGATGCCTGGCCCTGCTGTTTGGGGCCTGCAGTGGGAGGCGGAGCCCTGGTCCTTCTGTAATAATAATAGCAGCAACAGTGACCACGGCCACTGCCACAGCCAGCTTCAGTGGGCCGCTGCGACTACTGGGGGCTTTTCAAGGGCTTTGTGGATTTCTTTCACGTAGCCTTCCCATAGCACGGCAATGCTAGTGTGACTCTGATCCCCACCTAGACGTGGGATCCTGCGTCACAGAGGGGTGGGAGAAGCAGCGTACACACAGCCACACAGCAGCAGCAGAAGCAGAGCTCAGCGTGCTCCACAGCCTGGACCTTAATTGCCCTGTACACAGCAGTGCCAGGCCCTGATGCCCATCCTGCCCTGGGCAGGGACCCGGGCCCTCGGCTGTTTATTAAATAGCCTGTGTTGACCCTGGCATCCCCACTGGGTGCTGTATGATTGGATTCAGTTAGCAGAGCTTCTCGGTGCTCTGATTATCTTGTAGGTTTTTGCTGGTTTGGTTTCAAATCATGAGGCATGGAGAAAGCAGAGACCCCTGCCCGATCTGCTCTGCCCAGCTGGCCTCTCCTCACAGGGTGGCCTTTTCTCAGCAGAAGGCCCTAAGCCTGGAAGAACCTTTAACTCCACTCCAGCCATGTCTCACTCTCATCTTCAAAGGCCCCCTTGAGCAAATGCCAGGTCTGGGCATCAGATCCTGGTCCAACTCATGCAAACCACAGAACTCCGGGCAGATCAGTCTGCAGAATCCTGAGCACAGATCAAGTGGTTTAATACCAAAGGAAAACATTTTCAGAGTTTTCTTAGAAAATAAAACAGTGATGATATTTAATTCTCCATTTGGCCAGCTCCTGATAGGACGTGATGTCTGAGTACCCAACCCACAAGTTTATTGTCAAAGAAGTCCATGTTTTGCATGGACGAAGTAGATGTCAGATGACAGATCTGGAACTACTAAGTATCAATAGAGAGATTTTCCACCCACACTGGGAGCTTAACCTTGACAGACTCTTGTGTTCATGCTCACGACTGCTCATGTATGCTCCTACTTAGTCTCAGTTTATAGATTTGAGAACAGAGGGTACAATAGAAGGAAGAAAAGGAGCTTTTTGTTGCTCCTAGAAAGTGGAGGGGCTGAGCTCAAGTCCCACATTCTGACTCCAGGCCCCAGAGTTTGAATCATGCTCCAAGTTCAAAGCTTCCTCTTCTTCCACGGTCAGGTCCTTCCCGCACCAGTGGAAAGCTCCACACTGAGCTAAAAGTTTGCAAAAAGAGGGGCAGAGAAGCTCCACCATATCCTTTCTATGCAAGCTGCCAGCATGGAGATTTTGGGCTCTTTTGCTGGTCCGCATGGCCGTGAGCTTGAGTTCAGGCCGTGCCAGGTGAGCAGAAGTGACATGAGCATAGGTGACTTGGGACTCTTGGGAAGCCGACTTTGAGCCTGAGATCACTCCTCCAGGAGTGCTTTTTGGGATTCAGAATGACTGCAGAAAAGGGAAGGAAGCAGGGCAGAGGGCTAAGATGGGCAGTGATGGCCGAGTGACACAGACCCGATTAAGGTTCAGCTGACCCAGGCACAGCTCTGAAACTGGAATGGCTCTCAACATTGCCCTGGGTCATGATGAGGGAGCTGGGCCTTTAGAGCCCGGAGTTGATCAGTTGTCTTCTCTAGGAAGGGAGTGAGACCCCAAGGGAGCCACCTTTGTTCAGCTCAGGGGATCCTGAGGGGCTCCCAGAACAGGGCAGTGAGCCCCACAGCTTGACAGGGAGCTGGTGGCAGGCCACAATGTGCAGTACATGCACCCCTTGCAGCCCTGACTCATAAAACATGCACAGGCAATCCTACCCTCACTGGCCCTCTGAACAGAGAGCATTCCAAAGACTGAGAGGAAGTTGGAGCTACAAGTTGGAAGAAGCCTGGGTCCCTGAGAGACTGCCTGGAGCAAAGCTGCTCAGACTGAAAATGTAGAGCTGAGCAATCCTTACATCGTTTCTTTGTTAGTGCAAATGTTTGGAGTTAAAGCTAGGCAGACAGACAAAGGCATTGGAGGAACATTGAGGAGAGGCTTGAGGGCCTGGAGAGTATTTGTTAACTTCAGAGATACAAGAGTGGGATGTCCATAGCCTGAAGAATTGGAATATGGTCTCCTCTCTCTGGCCCCATATTGTACACAGATGGCCCATGGTAAAGACCACCAAGGCCTGCGCGGTAGAGCAGTGAAGCACCAGCCGTTGCAGATTTCCACCCTTGCGCTGACACCCAGCCCATCTTTGCTCACTGTGCCATCTTGGGCCACTTTTGGAATCACCTGTGGCTCTGGCTGAGGTGAGAAGGCCCCCTGAGCCTGACCAGCATGACCTGGGGGTTCTTGACTGACATGGGCTTACCCAAAACCAGGTAGGCCAAAGCGAACTAGCCTTGGTTATTGAAGGAGCGGGAGAAACATCAAAGGCGGGCCACAGACAGCCATCCTGGGCCAGGCTGTGTTCATTTGCTTAACAGAGGATAGACAAAGTTTTTTGCCCCATATTCTCTGAGAGGAACAGGTGGAAAGAATTCACCCAGGCCACTTTCCCAAACAACCTTGCCTGCTGCACAGGTGCTCAGCGTGGGCTGCGGGAGATGAGCAGGGTTTCTAGATGCCACACCAATGAAGCTGGTCTTTATGGGACAGGCAAAGGGTCGGTGGCAGTAAAGAGAGATACTCCACCTAGTCTCTGTTGCCTTAGAGCCAGAAAGGTGGCTGACTGGCAGGTTTGCAGAGGGCATGGGCCAAGGTGGAGGGAGATGGGAAGGCTTTCAGCCAAGCACAGCCAAGATGCAGAAATGCTGGTCAGTGCAGGAGACTGTGAGGGTGAGGGTCGCTGGGAGTAGCAGCTGACTTCAAGCCCTGGGAGGAGGTGTGAGAAAGAGGCATCTGGGAGGGAGCATGAGTCCAGGGTCATTAAGGTGGAAAACTCCGCAGCCACCTCTGTGCCTCCCTCAGCTCTGCTTGGTGGAGTGATTGGTGGCAGAATTGGAGGAAGGGCAGCTTTCCTGGCCATCTTCTGCTGTGTCTTGGTTTCCATGGTGGCAATCTCAGCACTCAGGTTTTTTCTCTGCCTTAGTTTCAGTTCAGGAGCCTGCCTGGCTGAGCTTAGAGTTCTGGCAAATATTCATAACACCACAGCCGCCTGGCTTTTGTCTAAGTGCTGCTGCAGGTGGCCTGGACAGGTGGGTGCTAGGTGAAGGTAGGCTACAGCGAGGTCAGTAAAGGGCACAGATAGCGCTCAGAGTGGGACACCCAAGCCAGGTCTTAGGCTACCACGTTTGGAAAACAAAAACACACAATGCCCAAGTTCTATCTGAAATTAAAAATCTCAAGGTAAGAGATGAATATATCGTTAGTACATATAGATGCTAAATATTGCATGGTATATATTGACTTGTTTACCTGAAATTCAAGTGTAACTGTGCAGCCTGTATTTCATCAAGCAAGTGTGCCGGGCCCTCCTGGCCTGCTTTGGGTGGACAAGGGAAGCTGGGCTAGGGGTGCTTTCTCACAATTCCGAGGGGCAGGTTTCCTGGTCTACAAAAGGGAGATGCAGCCCCCTCCTCGACTTATCCCCGGCCCCCCAGCTTTGGTTCTTCCCACTAGCGAGTCCTTCACACTTTCATTTATAAACTCACCCACCAGACCCTGCCCCAGGGGGAGGGGCTGCGACCCCCACGTCGTCCATCATGCTGCCACTGAGGCTGGCTCACAGGCCACTGCGGCTCGAGCACATTAATGATCATTATGGACCTAATGATGGTCTGTGAGGCCACTGAAGGAACTTCTAGCCCCTGGGCATGTCAGGCAGCCAGGGTTGGCTGCCCTCGGGAGTGGCTTATGGGAAGGGAGGTTTGGCGGCTGGGAGGGCTGGCTGGGAGGGAGCAGAGCGCAGAGTGAGCTGGCAGGGACGCAGGATGCCTGCCCGGTGGGTCCCAAGCCATCTGCCAAGGGAGAAGACAGAGGGCAGGAAGACAGCAAGAAGCTCACAGTTAGGGTTATTAGCTTCCTCGGGAAGCTGTAACAAATTTCCACAAGAGTAGTGGATTGAACAACAGAAACATATCCTTTAGCAGTGCTGGAGGCCAGAGTCTGAAACTGAGCAGAAATCATGATGAAGAAAAGGACAAGGCTCCTCTGAGGCCCCAGGGAGACTCCGTTCCGTGTGTTTGCAGCTGTGGGTGGCTCCCAGGGTTCAGCCTCTGCCTCTGCTGCTACACTGCCTCCTCTCTCATGAAGACACGTGACCGAGTTCAGGGTCCAGCATGGAGATGTAGGCGAAGCTCCCCACCTTGCAAGATCCTAAACTTCCTCACATCTTTGTCCCCGAAGGTCATCACTCTTTGGCCCTGTCCGGTCTTTCTCTGGGAGTTAGCATGTGGACACATCCTCACCAGGTGTGAGGAACTGAGCACGCCAGGATGCAAAGTCCCTTCAAGGACTCCCCTGGAACGCCGGACCCAGCTCTGTCCTCGGGCCCTTACACCATGCCTGGAAGCACAGGCAGAGTCACACACTTCCCTGGAGGGTGTCACGTGCCCGGGGACAGGGCCTGGGTGGGTGATGTGACTTGGTGCTGGCCTGGCCCCTCTTGGAGACAGATTCACATGCTGTAAATGTGGGTGAGGGAGTGGGAGGGTTCTGGGGGCCCTTTACCCAGAAGCCAGTTGGAGAAGTGCAGTCTTATTTTATACATGGTAAGCTGAGGTCCAGGGAAGCTGAGGCCTGGCGTCCCCTTAGTGTGAATCGGCACAGAACCCACCCCGGGCTGCAGTGTGCGGCGAGCTTTGCCCTGAGCAGCACTTTCTCACTCAGAGCTGAGGACCCCTTCAGTCCCTGACAGTGTGGCTGGGTGGGTCTTGTGTCAGCTGTGCCTCGACTTGGTAGCACAGATACACGTCCACCGGGAAGCAGCGGGAGGACAATGGGGTTAGGCAGGTCGCCTGTTTGTGACTTTGGGCAAATCACAGAACCTTTCCAAATCTCAGGTTCTTCATTTGAAAAATGAAGGTATTCTGAAGTTTGTTGATTTGTGAGAACCAGGAATACACAAATTCAAAACGCCTGGGAGAATGCTTGGCATGGTGGGGGCCAGCACAGGTAGCCACCAGCAGCTGGGGCCCCTCCATGGCATCTGTATTGCTCTCCCTCAGTCTCTGCGTCCAAGTTCCTGCTGGCCCTGGGTGGTGCTCAGGCTGCTCCTGTCTGGGGCCTGCTCTGTGGCCTGTTCTGTGGCCTCCCAGACCACACACAGCTCCACTTATCTTCCAGTGGATCTCCACAGCATGCTGGCTTTTTGGAGAAACCTCTCTTGCCCACCTTATCTGAAATCTGTTTCTTCCCTGCTTTGCTTTTTCTCCTGAAGCACATGGCTATGCACCTTATTTGTGTGTTAGTTATCCACCTTCTCAATTGCCCATTCCTCACGTTAAAATGTCAACTCCCTGCGGTCGAGGATTCTAGCCTGCTTTCATCTCTAAAGAATTCCCACTGAGACAGTGCCAGGCATACAACCTAGGTGCTCAAAAATACTGTGGAATGAATGGACGAGAGGGAAGGCGAATGCTCTTCATGCTGCTGTGCAGGGAACAGGACATTGGGAGGGAAGAGTAGGAACTGAGAGATGGTTAAGAGGCCACAGCCATCAGGCGAGAGCTGGTGTGGATGTGGATGGAGTGGCAGCTGTGACAGGGTGGATACAGTTGGAGCTGAGGGATCTTTTGAAGGTTGAGATAATAGGATTTGCTGGAGCATCAGATGCAGGGGGACTCCAGGCCTGTGTGAAGCAGCTAGGTGTATGTGCTGCTATTTGCTGTGCTGGGGGTCTCTGGGGAAGAGCAGGTTTTCTATGCCCATGTCCAGTGGCCTTTTTCACAAGGGAGACATGGAGGAAAATGGATTGCAAGGGCATTTAGACATGACGATTTCTACTTCAACTTTAGGGGTGAGCTAGGGTTTGACTTAAGGCAGTAGTTTTTTCCTCCCTGGGCTGGTGGCTCTTCAACCATGGAGCAAGGGAGGGATGAACTGCAGCCCAGCTGAGGTGCTGGGCAGGGGGCACAGTGGACTTGGCGAGGCTCTGGAGGTAGACAGTTGGCACTCAGATCCAAACCCTGTCATTTACTCATTTACTTTATTGGACTCAATTTCCTTGTCTCTATGATGAGATGCCTTTCTGACTTCACAAAGGTGCCATGAAGCTCAAGTGACTTAACTTCTCCAAGTGCCAAGTGCTATGCCAGGCACATAGCAGACTTGCCAATTTTCTCCTCCTGAGCTCTCCGTGCAGTCCCCACTACCCACCTCGAAGCATGTGAAGCGTGACACCCTTCACCTGTGCATGTGTAAGAAACATACTATGTCAATGCAAATGTGCTGTGGATTTTTTGTGAAAAAATTAAGGTCACTTAATAATAGCTATCAGATGAAAAATTAGAAGGGAGGTCTATTGTGTCTCTCAGTGGTGCTTGAATATTTCACACAGGAGGAGGAAGAATTATTCTCCTCTTTCTCTACCATCACCTTTCCCTTAGATTTTCTCACACCAGGTGTTCCGATCCCAGAGAGAAAACTTCCTCTCCTCCATCTGACATTTTCAAATGTGTTGATACATCCCCAGTGGAGCGATGCCACAGGGGATGGTGCCATTCATAGCACCCGCCTGAGTGAAGTAGCTCCCCAAGTTCTATTTATGTCATAATGAATGTATTCGACTTAATAGTGTCAGAGACATCATAGGCGCACCTGCAGCTAAGAGTGCAGTACGGATCTGGAGTCATTCTGAATTTTCCTTCCACAAAAATAATGTTGGCAGCTTGGGATCAATATCTTCTTCCCATATGTTTCGTACCCTCTGTGAAGTGTAATTGAAGACACCCTTCCCAACCATACTTTCCCAGCATGAATACATTCAGAAATTCTAAAAAGGTGATGTGAACAGGAAGGAAATTAACATTTGGTGAGCATCTACTATGTGCCAGGGAGGTGCTGCACACCTTTGCATATGTCACCCCATCTAATCTACATGAAAGCCGCGCAGAAAAGGGAATGTTAGGCTGGCTTTTGCAGAACAGGAGATGGGGTCGGCGAGGTGATGCTGCTTGCCTAAGGTCACAGTCATTATTGGTGCAAACAGATGCCACACCAGTGCTGTATGACTCTGAGGCTGTCCTCCTGTCTGTACCCTGTCACTCGGCCTCTGAATCTCCGTTCTCCCATGTCAAGCCTCTTCTCATTGAGAATATGGACCAAATCACTGTGGAAACTTGGAAACTCCGACGCCAGATTTCGAAAGCACTTTCTTGGCTCAAACATATGCTTGGACCACATCCACTTCATCTTTAAACTGCTCCAGCGTCCTCGTTTCCTTGTGTATAAACAGAAGCAAAGTTGGATAGAGATGTCCACGACCTTGGACTGAAGGAGACTTTGACTCTATTGTAGGAAGCACATCTCTTCCTCCAGGAGGTGAGAAGGGAGCAGCCCCAGCCCAGGGGAAATGGATTCTTTCCACTGTGGCTCTGACAGCCCTCTCGGCAGCCCTTCCAGCCCAACTCCCGGTGCTTCGTGCTCTGCTGTGAGTTCCTGTTGGGGTGAGACTTGGCCCTGTGTCTCCCTCCACCCATTAATCTTCATTTTTGTTTGTTGCTATAAAGATCCATCTTGAAGCATTCAGGAGGCAAAGGAGGAGTTCATCTGTATCACAGCAGCATGCCTCAAGGATTGCTATTTGTTCAACCTGGCCAACTTGGACGCTGAAGAATATACTCTGGGAGGAAATGGCTTTGGAATCTTTCCTTGCTTTTTACTAGGTGCCCCTTTCCATTTCCAAATTTGTTCAGAGCAGCAATAACCCATTTTATTACTGTGTCCATGACCAAGGGGGCAGGAATGCTTTTGTGACCCAGAGTTGAGTGATACTGTGACCCCATGGTGTTCCCGGTCGCCATGGTCCCCACACAACACAACTTCAGCCTGGCTACTGTGTGAGATCCTCTTCCAGGAGTCAGTGGATCTTGGCCCAACCCAGAAGCCACCTGGCCCTTCACTTGGCATTTGTGCAGTTACCACAGTCCAGCCTCTTTAGTGCTGGGACCCAGGCTACTTCTGACTCACACACCTGTGCTAAATTGCTACTGCTGCTAGTAGCTAATTGTTCCCCTAGTTTTTTCTATGCCTGTCTTCGTGACC